>SZWC01000295.1:114693-135630 GCA_023375785.1 Penium margaritaceum | reverse complement strand
CCCCCCCTCTCTCCCTCTCTCACTCTCTCCTCTCTCTTGGTCTCTCTCTCCTCTATCCTCCTCTCTCTCTCTCTCTCTCTCTCTCTCTCTCTCTCTCTCTCTGTGTCCTCTTTGTCTCTCTCCTCTCCCTCTCTGTCTCTCTGCCCCCTCTCTCTCCATCTCTCTCCCTCTTCTCTCTCCGTCTCCCGTCCCTTTCCCTCTCTCTCTCTCTCCAAACTCTTCCTCACTCTCTCCCTCTCTCTCTCTCTCTCTTTCTCACTCTCTCTCTCTCTCCCTTCTCTCCTCGCTCTTCATTCCTTTCCTCTCTCTGCTCTCCCTCTCCCCCTCCACATCGGCTCCCCCAGCCCCCGCGCATTCTACTTCACCGCCTCCATCGTCCCCGTCATTGCTTCATCGGCTCCATCGGCTTTTTGGCTCGGCGTTTGGCCCTGGTCCGCGGCGTCGTTCGGCTCTCCCTCGTTCCTCCTCCCCCTTTTCTCCCCTCAAGCACCTGGGCTCCCTCCCTTCGCTACGTTCGCTTTCACCCTCCTCGGTGGTCCGCGTCCTCGGTCGTTCGCCATTGCCATTCCCTCCCCCTCCTCTTCCCTCGGGCCCTTCCGGCTCCCTCCTGTCCCACTCCTCCCTTCCCCCCTTCTCTCCTCTCTGCTTCCTCCGTCCTTGCCGCCACCCTCTCCTCCGACGCGGCGTCTCTTCCTCCTCCATCGCCTCTTTTCCTTCCTCTTCCTCCCTCCCTCTCTATCTGTCCCTTCCGTCGTCTCTGTCTCTCCCTCCCCTCCTCTTCTCTCCTCTCCCTCCTTTTTTCTCTCTTCTCTCCCCTCTCTTCCTCTCTCCCCTCTCTCCTTCTCTCTCCCCTCTCACCTCTTCTCCCCCCGCTCCCTCTCCTCTCTCCCCTACCATCTCTCTTCCCTTCCGTTCTGCCCCCTCTCTTCCTCTCTCTCTTTCCTCTCTTGCCTCGTGTGCACCGTCGTGCGGCTCGTGCCCGCCCTCTCACTCTCCTGTTCTCCTCCCCATCCTGTCCTTCCTTTCCCTTCCCCATCATTCCTCCCTCCTCCCCTGCCTTCCTCTCTACTGCCCCTACCCTCGCCGCCACCTTCTTCTCCTGCGGGGCCTCCCCTCCTCCCTCAATTGCTTGTTCACTTCCTCTTTCTCCTTCTCTCTTCCTCCCTCTCCTCCTCTCCATCTCTATCTTCCCTCTTCTTCTTCACCTCTTTCTCCCTCTCTCTCTCCTCTCCCCTCCTCTCTCTCCATTGCTCTCTCACTCCTCCGTGCACTCCCTTCATTCTATTTCTGCCCCTCGCTCTCTTTCCATTTTCCCTCCTTGTTCCATTCTCCCGTTTCCCCTCTCCTTCCTCTCGCATCCTCTCCCTTACCCCTCCCTCTTCTCTCTCCTCTCCTCCGTTCTCTTTTCCTCGTTCTCTTACCTCCTCTTGCCTCGTGCCTCTGTTATCTCCCTTCTTTCTCTCCCTTGTGGTTCCCGTTCGCGTGTTGTTCCCCTGCCGTCTCAGGTGTCTCTCCCTGGTCCTTTCCCTCTTCCCTGTGCTTCGTGTGTCTTGCCGGCCACTCGGTGGCCTTGGCCCCTCTCCTTTTTTACCCTTCTTCTTCCCTCACTTTGTTTCCCCCTCCTTCCCTCCTCCTCTAAAGAACATCCCCAAATACACGCTATCCACCATGGTTCTTCACTCCCCTTCCCCCCTCACTGCTCGGTCTTCGTGTAGCCGCCTCTTCCTTTCCTCTCTTGCTCCACCTCTAGCGTCGTGTAGTACCATGCCTGAGCTCGGTCTCGCCGGTGCTCTCGCAGCTGCGGCAGCTGCTAGAGCCGCTCGCGCTGAAGTACAGTTCGTTGATGCTCCCTCCCGTGTTCCTAGCCCCCCTGCGTCCGATGGCTCCGGTCTTGACGACGATTCCTCCACCCTATCTCCTCGGTCCGCCGCGGCCGACGCTGTCACCTCTGCCCTCGTCGCTCTTCGCGCTCCTCTCCCTCCACCCCCTCCCACACAGCCCGCCCCTCCTCGCGATCCCCAGGCGCTCCTCTCGACAGCCATTGTCGATGCCCTCGCGGCTCGTCGTGTTCTTGACCAGTCCATCACCCCGCCTCCCCTCGGCGGTCCTGCGGTCCACCCTCCCCACGCCGGCATCGCCCGCGGACCTGCGTGGTTGGGCGGCGCCGACGCTCCGGGCCGCGATGTTGCTCCCGGTGGTGGTGGGGTTCCTGCCGCTGGCGGTGCCTCTGCCGGTGTCCTTCGTGCCGTGGCTGGTGCGGGTGGTGGTGCGGCGGCTGGCGTCAGTGGTGGTACTCTCCCTGCTGGTCTCGGTGGCGCCGCTGTCGTTGCTGGGGGCTCCGGTGCGGCAGGTGGTGCAGCTTTCGCCGGCATTGGTGGGGGAGCTTCTGTCGTTGGTGGTGGTGCTGCGGCTAGAGGTGCCGCTGTCGTTGGAGGTGCAGCTCCCGCCAGAGGTGCTGCTCCCGCTGGCGGTGCTGCTGTCGCTGGTGGTGCTGCTCCCGGGGACCCTCATGTTGCGCTCGCCCGCACTGAGGCTCGCCTCGACGCTATGACCTTGGCCGTCACTCAGCTTCTCAGCCATGGCCTCCGCCCGGCCGTCTCACCGATGCCCCTCACCTCCGCTCCAAGCCACGCTGCTGGCACACCTTTCAGCGAGTGGTCTGCTCGTTTTGTCTCGTGGGCGCACATGCATGCTCTATGGGAGCATTACGATCCAGCTCCCACCGTTCCCATCACACACCCTGACCGTGCTCCCCTCGCCTTTCACCTTCTCTATTCTGCCGCCCCCACCGTAGCTCTCTGCCAGCTCGATCGCTTCGCCCCGACCACCACCCTCCCCGCTCGGCCTCGTGAGGCCTGGGCTACACTTCTGGCTCTGTACTCTTCGGACTCCTTTCGCTCCGCTACCTCTCTCCTCGCCGACCTTCGGGCTCTTCATCGCCGTCCTAACGAGTCTTTAGGTGCCTATCTAGGCTGTGCAGAGCTCCTACAGAGCGAGCTTCTCGTTGCAGGCGCCTCTCTGACTGATCAGGCCTTCGTCACATCCGTTGTCGCTGGCCTCGGTCCTGCTTTCTCTGGTGCCCTCACTTCCTTCCCCCTCTCTCTCACTCGTCAGGTCGCATATCAGACCCCTGGAGCCATTTGGCCCGTCCTGCTAGACGGGTTCCGCTCTTTTCAGGCAGTCTCCCAGCCTGCTGTCCCTTCCCCCGAGCCTCTCCTTCCTGATGTTCTGCCTGGTCTCCTCCCTGCTCCGGCGGCACATGCCCTTGCCGTTCGTGCGCCCCTGGGCGGTGGTGGTGCTCGTCCACCTACGTGTTGGAACTGTGATGTAGTGGGCCATCGTCATGATATGTGTCCATTTCCTCCAGTCCCTGACCTTCGTGAGCGCGTTGCGCGTCAGCGTGCTCTCCTTCGTGGTCATGCTTATGCTGCCCCTGGTGGTCCTCCCCCAGCTGCGGTCCTCGCCGCTCCTCCCTTGCTTGCCCCTGTTCGCCCGCCACCAGTGCCCGAGGCACCTCCCCCACTTACGGAGGATGCGATCATCGCTCTCATTTATCGCGTGTTCGCTGAGGGTTTACTCGGCGGCCCTCCACCTGCTGGTATGTCTCCCGTGTTTGATCTCCTCGCAGCAGAATGGGGTCGCTGAGCGCTGGAACCGCACGCTCATTGAGGGCGTCCGTACGATGATGGCTGATGCTGATTTTCTTGATCGAGGCCGTAGCTTCTGGTCCGAGGCGGCTCGGTATCGTACGTGGGTTTGGAACCGCATCCCACATGGTCCCCTCCCTCCCGACACCACGCCATTCCAGCTGTTCTTCGGTCGACGTGCAGACCTCAGTCAGGCCGTGGTTTGGGGCACTATGGCCACTGTCTACCTGGTTCCTATTTCTCGACCCGGCAAGCTTGATCCACCTGGCCGTCTCTGTGTTTCCCTTGGGGTTGCCCCTCACTCTCGTGCCCACCGGTTTTGGGATCCCATCGCTCATTGCCTCATTGAGTCCTGTCATGCTCGCTTCTTTGAGCAGATGACATACGGCGTCTATCGCATGAACCGTTGTCTCCCCTCCCCGGCCTTTGCCACAACCTACACCTTCGATGGCCTTGTGGTCGCTGGTGCTCCCTCTCCCTCCTTGCCTGCCTCTGTGCCCCCCACGTCGCCTCCTCTGCACCCCCCCACCTCCACCACTTTCTCTCCTCCTGAGCCGCCACCACCCGTCCCATTGTCGACCTCTCACCCCCTCCCATCCCTCTCCACCTTCTTCCAGCCCTCCGTCGGTACCTTACCACCCCGTTCTAGTGCTCCTTCCTCTCTCCCCATGCATACTATGGGTGGATCCCTTCCTACGTCTCTCTCCCCTCCTCCCCCTGCTCCATCATTTCCTACACTACCACTCGTTCCACCAGCCCCGTCACTGCCTGCTTCTCTCGCGCCTCCCTCCCCCCCCTCCCCTGCCTTCCTCTCACCGCCGAGGCGGTCCCCCGCCTACCTCTCCCCTCCCTCCGCTTTTTCCATCTCCTACGCCATCCCGAACCTCCCCCCCGGCTTTCCCTCCTCCCCTCCCCAGGTTCCCCCTCCCCTGACCGCGGCCCAGGCCCTGGGCTCCCCTCGTCCTCTCATCAGTCCTACCTGCATCGACCCTATCCTCCTTTCTATGGAGGACGTCCCTGAGGACGTACCTCCACGCACCTCCTCTCTCGTCAGTCTCGCGGGTGACCCTGTCCTTGTGGCTATTTCGCCGTTCCCCCCGTCTTCGCCCACTTCCCCCCCTGTTGCACCACCCGCTTCCACCGCCGTCGTTCTCCCTCTTGTCGATGTCCTGTCTCGGGAGACACTTCCTCCCCTCCCCTTCCCCTCCCGGTCCGCCTCGTCACCTGCTCTTCTCCCTTCTCCACCCCCTTTGACGGTGGTCCCCAGCCCTCCTCCCTCGAGTCTAGACTCCCTTCTCGGTGTTCCCCCTCGGCCGCACTCGTGGATGCGGACTTATGCTGCCTGGGCTCGTCCTCCCGTCCTACCGACTCCCCCCCTGCAGTCTCCCCATGCACCCTCTCCTGGCCCGCACCTTTCTGTTTCTTCACTTTCTTGCCCCGTCTTGGACACTCCTCCGCCCTCCTCCCCCGTCTCGTCTTGCACTCGCTCTCGCACCGCTCCTACTCTCACCTGCACGTAAGATCCTATCTCCGCCGCTCCTCCGTCCCCTCCTTCCTCTCCGCCTGCCCCTTCGCTGCCTTTGCCCCCTCCCCTCCCTTCTCCCCTCCCCCTCTCTCCGGAGGACTCTCCCTTCCCCCTTCCCTCCTCACCACAGTCCTCCCCTGTCGTTGCCACCCCCGCATCCCACCCTCTCCTACCCTACACCTTCCATCCGGGCCATCCTCATGGTCGCCACTTCTTCCATCGTGAGTTCTGCCACGCTCTTGATGTGTGCACATACCATTATTTCGTCAGCGCACCGGCATCTGCTGCACGTGCCCTTGCGGTCACGTCGGCCCCACCCGCTTCTCCCCTCCCCTCTCTGGATAAGTCCGACCCACTCACCCTTGCCGACGCTCTTGCTCGCCCTGACGCTACTGCCTGGCACGCGGCCTACGTCGCAGAGCTTTCCGCTCTGGCTGAGCACGGTGTGCTCGAACTCGCTGACCTTCCTCCCGGTCGTACGACAATCAAGGCCAAGTGGGTCCTACGCAAGAAGTTCACCGCCTCTGGTGCCCTCGACTGGTACAAGGCTCGCCTCACAACGAAAGGCTATTCCCAGGTCCCCAGTGTTGACTTCACCAACACGTATGCCCCCGTCGGTCGTTTCATGACGAGTCGTGTCGTCATCTGCCTCACAGCTCACTTTCAGTGGGAGTTCCACTAGATGGACGTGAACAACGCCTTCCTCCACGGTCATCTGGAGGAGGAGTTTTACATGGTCCAGCCCCCTGGTTTCTCTGATGGCTCCGGTCGCATCTGCCATCTCCATCGTGCGCTCTACGGCCTTCGTCAGTCTCCTCATTGTTGGAACGAGGAACTCTCGTCCACCCTTGTCTGTGGTGGTTTCCGCCCCGGTCAGTCCGACCCCTCCCTGTTCGTCGGGGGCACAGCACTCGTGCCCGCCTTCATTCTTGTGTATGTGGACAACCTTCTCATCACCTCTCCTTCATCCTCTGCGATCTCCGCGGCCAAGGGTCTTCTCTCCTCAGCATATTGCATGAAGGACCTCGACCTCGCAACCATGTTCTTGGGTATGCAGATTGAGCGTCTCCCGGGCTGTCTGTTGGTCCATCAGGAGCGCTATGTCCAGACCCTCGCCGACCGCTTCTCTTCCGTTGTTGACCTCTCCCGTCCTCTCTCTGCTACCTCCTCCCCCATGCCACCAGGCACCCAGCTCGCTCTCCGTGTAGCCCACGACACCGAGTCCGGTGCGCTGGAGTCCGCCGTCACGTTCCAGTCCATCATTGGTGCCCTCACCTATCTGGCTGGCACCACTCGCCTGGACATCGCTTGTGCGGTGAATGTCCTCGCCCAGTACGCCCGCGAGCCCCGCACGGCTCACCTGCAGGCAGCCGCGTACGTCCTCCGCTATGTCCTTGGCTCTGCCAGGGCGGGTCTTGTCTTCCAGGCCGGGTCCGGTGTGCCGCTCTTGGAGGGTTACGCTGACAGTGACTACGCTCGCGACTCAAACGCTTGCAGCCGCAGTGGCTTCGTCTTTCTTTTGGGCTCTGCTGCTGTGTCATGGCGTAGTGGAAAACAGGGATGTGTGGCTCGCAGCACTGGGGAGGCTGAATACATGGCTCTGGGTGGTGCTGCCGCCGAGGCCGTGTGGCTTCGTCGCCTTCTCGACGAACACCACCTTCCTACCCCGGCTGTGTCCGTCCACATGGACAGTGAGAGCGGGCTGGCCATTGCCCGAAATGCAGGTGCCCTTCATCGTCGCACCAAATACATCAATGTTGAATACCACTATGTGCGCGACGCTGTTAAGACAGGCGATGTCTCTCTCCGGTTCATCTCTGCTCAGTACCAGCTCGCAGACTTTCTCACAAAGGCTCTCCACCAGCCTGCCTTCACCGCGAGTATTGCTGCAGTCGGCCTTCGTACCGTTCCCCCGATGGACTGATGCCCCTCCTTCCTTTCCTGTTCTCTCTGCCTGCATCCCTTGGTCCTCTGCTCGATGACCACTTGCATGTCACACCCGCATTCATGCACTCGATACAGGTCTTCTTCACTCCATGTGTCCATCCCCTCCAGGATCTTCCGTACTCGCCGTCCCTCGTCGCCGACCTTGTGTCACCCGTCGGTCTTCGTCTATTTCCCTGCCTCATTCCTCCCGTTCTCCCCCCTCCCGCACCGTGTATGTGTGCCTCTGCGCGTTGGTGTGCAGGTCCTTGACCACGCGGCCCTGTCCCTAGCAGTGTACCATTCCGCACGTACTTCTCCGGTCAGACGGTGCCGTTTGGCTGGGCGACTCGAGCGGGGTGCGTCTGGAGGGGCACTTCTGGTGGACTACCTCTGGCTGGTGCTCGCTCCCGGCGGGGCGCTCCTTGCTGGACGCCTCTGGATGGACACTACTGGAGGGGCGCTACTGGAGGGGCGCTACTGGAGGGGCGCTACTGGAGGGGCGCTACCGGAGGGACGCTACTGGAGGGGTGCCACTGGCGGGGTGCCACTGGAGGAGTACTTCTCGAGGGGTGCTCTTAGCGGGGTACGCCTGGGTGATGCCCTCAGCTGGGTGCTGCTCGATGCCTGCTCCTAGGGAGATGCCTCTGGGTGAGGGCCTCTGGCTGGCTCTCCACCGGTGGGGTGCTCATGCCTGGGTGCTCCTCTTAGTTCCTCATGATCCTTGCGTGCTTGTGGTGTGGTGTTCAAGCTTTTGCTTGGGGCATCCACCCTCGCTTACGCTATCGTGTTAAACTAGCAAACATTTACTGTTATTTGGGTTAACCAGCCTAGTTTAGTCCTTGCCTTCTGTCCGTACGTACTTCTTGCAAGACGTACGTCTACTTACACTTAGCGTTTGTGGGACACGCTCGATGTTCGCCCGAGCGGTGTCACCTGTGTCTCGCGTGGTTCACCACACGATGTGGCAAACCACGCGAGACCTGGGGTGCGACCCGATAGGGTTCACACACCGAGGCCTCTCACGCTCACTTTTCCATTCAACCAACGTAACTTCGCTCTCGATCTATTCTCGATCTCTCTAAGTCCTCAACTCCTCGATCCTCCCCTCACAGCTCTTGAGAGCTCTCCCCCTCACAGCTCTCGAGAGCTCCCCGTCTCTCACAAGATAAGCGGGACAGTTAGTCCCGCAACTAACTCCCGAGTCACAACACCACCCGCCCCAACTCCACTCTCCTCCGCCTCTCTCTCCACGCTCACCTCACCCTCATCAACAGAAGCATGCATCTTGGAGCAAGCATGTCCAAGAAACTCATGAGAGCATGCCAATGAAAGCATCTCAAACCATGCATGTAGAAGCATGCATCTCACAGCATGGATCTTGGAAAAGCATGTCCAAAAAAATCATGAGAGCATGCCAATGAAAGCATGTCAAAGCATGCATCTTAATGAAAGCAAATCACAGCATGCATCTTCGAGCAAGCATGTCCAAAAAAACCATGAGAGCATGCCAATGAAATCATCTCAAAGCATGCATGTAGAAGCATGCATCTCACATCATGCATCTTGGAGCAAGCATGTCCAGAAAAAACATGAGAGCATGCCAATGAAAGCATCTCAAAGCATGCAAGTATAAGCATGCATCTCATAGCATGCATCTTGGAGCAAGCATGTCCAAAAAAATCATGAGAGCATGCCAATGAAAGCATGTCAAAGCATGCACGTAGAAGCATGCATCTCACAGCCTGCATCTTGGAGCCAGCATGTCAAAACAAATAATGAGAGCATGCCAATGAAATCATGTCAAAGCATGCATCTTAATGGAAGCATCTCACAGCATGCATCTTGATGCAAGCATGTCCAAAAAAACCATGAGAGCATGCCAATGAAAGCATCTCAAAGCATGCATGTAGAAGCATGAATCTCACAGCATGCATCTTGGAGCAAGCATGTCCAAACAAATCATGAGAGCATGCCAATGAAAGCATCTCAAAGCATGCACGTAGAAGCATGCATCTCACAGTGTGCATCTTGGAGCAAGCATGTCTAAAAAAATCATGAGAGCAAGCCAATGAAAGCATCTCAGAGCATGCATGTAGAAGCATGCATCTTAGAGCCAGCATGTCCAAAAAAATCATGAGATCAAGCCAATGAAAGCATCTCAAAGCATGCATGTAGAAGCATGCATATCACAAAATGCATGTTGGAGCAAGCATGACCAAAACAATCATGAGAGCATGCCAATGAAAGCATCTCAAAGCATGCATGTAGAAGCATGCATCTCACAGCATGCATCTTGCAGCAAGCATGTCCAATAAAATCATGAAAGCAGGCCAATGAAAGCATCTCAAAGCATGCATGTAGAAGCATGCATATCATAGCATGCATCTTGGAGCAAGCATGTCCAAAAAACTCATGAGAGCATGCCAATGAAAGCATCTCAAAGCATGCATGTAGAAGCATGCACCTCACAGCATGCATCTTGAAGCAAGCATGTCCAAAGATATCATAAGAAAATGCCAATGATAGCATGACAAAGCATGCATCTTAATGAAAGCATCTCACAGCATGCATCTTGGAGCAAGCATGTTTGAAAAAACCATGAGAGCATGCCAATGAAAGCATCTCAAAGCATGCATGTAGAAGCATGCATCTCACATCATGCATCTTGGAGCGAGCATGTCCAAAGAAATCATGATAGAATGCCAATGAAGGCATGTCAAAGCATGCATCTTAATGAAAGCATCTTACAGCATGCATCTTGGAGCAAGCATGTCCAAGAAAACCATGAGAGCATGCCAATGAAAGCATCTCAAAGCATGCATGTAGAAGCATGCATCTCACAGCATGCATCTTGGAGAAAGCATGTCCAAAAAAATCATGAAACAATGCCAATGAAAGCATGTCAAAGCATGCATCTTAATGAAAGCATCTCACATCATGCATCTTCGAGCCAGCATGTCCAAAAAAACATGAGAGCATGCCAATGAAAGCATCTCAAAGCACGCATATCACAACATGCATTTTAGAGCCAGCATGTCCAAAAAAATCATGAGAGCATGCCAATGAAAGCAAATCAAAGCATGCATGTAGAAGCATGCATCTCACGTCATGCATATTGGAGCAAGCATGTCCAAAAAAATCATGAGAGCATGCCAATGAAAGCATGTCAAAGCATGCATCGTAATGAAAGCATCTCACAACATGCATCTTGGAGCAAGTATGTCCAAAAACAACATGAGAGCATGCCAATGAAAGCATCTCAAAGCATGCATGTAGAAGCATGCAGCTCACAGCATGCATCTTGGAGCAAGCATGTCCAAAAAAATCATGAGAGCAGGCCAATGAAAGCATCTCAAATCATGCATGTAGAAGCATGCATCTCACAGCATTCATCTTGGAGGAAGCATGTCCAAGAAAATCATGAGAGCAAGCCAATGCAAGCATCTCAGAGCATGCATGTACAAGCATGCATCTGACAGCATGCATCTTGGAGCCAGCATGTCCAAAAAAATCATGAGAGCATGCCAATGAAAGCATCTAAAAGCATGCATATCAGAGCATGCATCTTGGAGCAAGCATGTCAAAACAAATCATCAGAGCATGCCAATGAAAGCATCTCAAACATGCATGTAGAAGCATGCATCTTGGAGCAAGCATGTCCAAAGGAATCATGAGAGCAGGCCAATGAAAGCATTTTAAAGCATGCATTTCAATGCAAGCATCTCACAGCATGCATCCTGGAGCCAGCATGTCCAAAAAAATCATGAGAGCATGCCAATGAAAGCATCTAAAAGCATGCATATCAGATCATGCATCTTGGAGCAAGCATGTCAAAACAAATCATCAGAGCATGCCAATGAAAGCATCTCAAACATGCATGTAGAAGCATGCATCTTGGAGCAAGCATGTCCAAAGGAATCATGAGAGCAGGCCAATGAAAGCATTTTAAAGCATGCATTTCAATGAAAGCATCTCACAGCATGCATCCTGGAGCCAGCATGTCCAAAATAATCATGAAAGCATGCCAATGAAAGCATCTCAAAGCATGCATGTAGAAGCATGCATGTCATAGCATGCATCTTGGAGCAAGCATGTCCAGGAATATCATGAGAGCATGCCAATGAAAGCATGTCAAAGCATGCATGTAGAAGCATGCACCTCACAGCATGCATCTTGGAGCAAGCATGTCAAAAACACTAATGAGAGCATGATTATGAAAGCATGTCAAAGCATGCATGTAGAAGCATGCATCTCACAGCATCCATCTTGGAGAAAGAATGTCCAAAAAAATCATGAAAGCATGCCAATGAAAGCATGTGAAAGCATGCATCTTAATGAAGGCATCTCATAGATGCATCTTTGAGCCAGCATGTCCAAAAAAAAATGAGAGCATGCCAATGAAAGCATGTCAAAGCATGCATCTGAATGAATATCTCACAGCATGCACCTTGGAGCAAGCATGTCCAAAAAAACCATGAGAGCATGCCAAGGAAAGCATCTCAAAGCATGCATGTAGAAGCTTGCATTTCACAGCATGCATCTTGGAGCAAGAATGTCCAAAACAATCATGAGAGCATGCCAATGAAAGCATCGGAAAGCATGCATGTAGAAGCATGCATCTCACAGCATGCATCTTGGAGCAAGCATGTCCAAAAAAATCATGAGAGCAAGCCAATGAAATCATCTCAAAGCATGCATGTAGAAGCATGGATCTCAAAGCATGCATCTTGGAGCAAGCATGTCTCAAAAAATCATGAGAGCATGCCAATGAAAGCATATAAAAGCATGCATGTCGAAGCATGCATCTCACAACATGCATCTTGGAGCAAGCATGTCCAAATAAATCATAAGAGCATGCCAATGAAAGCATTTCAAAGCATGCATGTAGAAGCATACATCTCATAGCATGCATCTTGGAGCAAGCATGTACAAAAAAATCATGAGAGAATGCCAAGAAAAGCATGTCAAAGCATGCATCTTAATGAAGGCATCTCACAGCATGCATCTCTGAGCAAGCATGTCCAAACAAATCATGAGAGCATGCCAATGAAAGCATCTGAAAGCATGCATGTAGAAGCATGCATCTCACAGTATGCATCTTTGATCCAGCATGTCCAAAAAAATCATGAGAGCATGCCAATGAAAGCATCTCAAAGCATGCATGTAGAAGCGTGCATATCACAGCATGCATCTTGGAGCCAGCATGTCCAAACAAATCATGAGAGCATTTCAATGAAAGCATCTCAAAGCATGCATGTAACAGCATGCATATCACAGCATGCATCTTGGAGAAAGCATGTCCAAACAAATCATTGGAGCATGCAAATGAAAGCATCTCAAAGCATAAATGTAGAAGCATGCATCTCACAGCATGCATCTTGGAGCAAGCATGTCCAAAAAAATCGTGAGAGCGGGCCAATGAAAGCATGTCAAAGCATGCATCTTAATGAAAGCATCTCAGAGCATGCATCTTGGAGCCAGCATGTCCAAAACAATGATGAGAGCATGCCAATGAAAGCATCTCAAAGCATGCATGTAGAAGCATGCATCTTGCAGCAAGCATGTCCAAAAAAATCATGAGAACATGCCAATGAAAGCATCTCAAAGCAGGCATGTAGAAGAATGCATATTACAGCATGCATCTTGGAGCTTGAATGTCCAATAAAATCATGAGAGCATGCCAATGAAAGCATCCCAAAGCATGCATGTTGAAGCATGCACCTCACAGCATGCATCTTGGAGCAAGCATGTCCAAAAAAATCATGAGAGCATGCCAATGAAAGCATGTCAAAGCATGCATCTTAATGAAAGCATCTCACAGCATGCATCTTTGAGCAAGAATATCCAAAAAAACCATGAGAGCATGCCAATGAAAGCATTTCAAAGCATGCATGCAGAAGCATGCATCTCATATCATGCATCTTGGAGAAAGCATGTCCAAGAAAATCATGAGAGCATGCCAATGAAGGCATGTCAAAGCATGCATCTTAATGAAAGCATCTCACAGCATGCATCTTGGAGCAAGCATGTTCAAGAAAACCATGAGAGCATGCCAATGAAAGCATCTCAAAGCATGCATGGAGAAGCATGCACCTCACAGCATGCATCTTGGAGAAAGCATGGCAAAAAAAATCATGAAAGCATGCCAGTGAAAGCATGTCAAAGAATGCATCTTAATGAAAGCATCTCACAGCATGCATCTTTGAGCCAACATGTCCAAAAAATATGAGAGCATGCCAATGAAAGCATCTCAAAGCATGCATGTAGAAGCATGCATCTCACAGCATGCATCTTGGAGCAAGCATGTCCAAAACGATCATGACAGCATGCCAATGAAAGCATCTCAAAGCATGCATCTCACAGCATGCATCTTGGAGCAAGCATGTCCAAAAAAATCATGACAGCAAGCCAATGAAAGCATCTCAGAGCATGCATGTAGAAGCATGCATCTCACAGCATGCATCTTGGAGCCAGCGTGTCCAAACAAATCATGAGAGCATGCCAATGAAAGCATCTCAAAGCATGCATATCACAGCATGCATCTTGGGGCCAGCATGTCCAAAACAATCATGAGAGCATGCCAATGAAAGCATCTCAAAGCATGCATGCAGAAGCATGCATATCACAGCATGCATCTTCGAGCAAGCATGTCCAGAAAAATCATGAGAGCATGCCAATGAAAGCATCTCAAAGCATGCATGTAGAAGCATGCATCTCACAGCATGCATCGTGGAGCAAGTATGTCAAAAAAAACCATGAGAGCAGGCCAATGAAAGCATGTCAAAGCATGCATCTTAATGAAAGAATCTCACAGCATGCATCTTGGAGCCAGCATGTCCAAACAAATCACGAGAGCATGCAAATGAAAGCATCTCAAAGCAAGCATGTAGAAGCATGCATATCATAGCATGCATCTTGGAGCAAGCATGTCCAAATAAGTCATGAGAGCATGCCAATGAAAGCAGATCAAAGCATGCACGTATAAGCATGCATATCACAGCATACATCTTGGAGCAAGCATGTCCAAAAAATTCATGAGAGCATACCAATGAAAGCATCTCAAAGCATGCATGTAGAAGCATGCACCTCAGAGCATGCATCTTGGAGCAAGCATGTCCAAAAAAATCATGAGAGCATGCCAATGAAAGCATGTCAAAGCATGCATCTTAATGAAAGCATCTCACAGTATGCATCTTGGAGCAAGCATGTCCAAAAAAACCATGGAGCATGCCAATGAAAGCATCTCAAAGCATGCATGTAGAAGCATGCATCTCACATCATGCATCTTGGAGCAAGCATGTCCGAAAAAATCATGACAGCATGCCAATGAAGGCATGTCAAAGCATGCATCTTAATGAAAGCATCTCACGGCATGCATCCTGGAGCCAGCATGTCCAAGAAAACCATGAGCGCATGCCAATGAAAGCGTCCCAAAGCATGCATGTAGAAGCATGCATCTCACAGCATGCATCTTGGAGAAAGCATGTCCAAACAAATCATGAAAACATGCCAATGAAATCATGTCAAAGCATGCATCTTAATGAAAGCATCGCACAGCATGCATCTTTGAGCCAGCATGTCCAAAACAATATGAGAGCATGCCAATGAAAGCATCTCAAAGCATGCATATCACAGCATTCATCTTGGAGCCAGCATGTCCAAAAAAATCATGAGAGCATGCCAATGAAAGCATATCAAAGCATGCATCTTGGAGCAAGGATGTTAAAAAAAATCATGAGAGCATGCAAATTAAAGACTGTCAAAGCATGCATCTTAATGAAAGCATCTCACAGCATGCATCTTAGAGCCAGCATGTCCAAAAAAATCATGAGAGCATGCCAATGAAAGCATCTCAAAGCATGCATGTAGATGCATGAATATCACAGCATGCATCTTGGAGCAAGCATGTCCAAAAAAACCATGAGAGCATGCCAATGAAAGCATCTGAAAGCATGCATGTAGAAGCATGCATCTCACAGAATGCATCTTGGAGCAAGCATGTCCAAAACAATCATGGGAGCATGCCAATGAAAGCATCCCTCCTTCATGCATGTAGAAGCATGCATCTCACAGCATGCATCTTGGAGCAAGCGTGTCTAAAACAAACATGAGACCATGCCAATGAAAGCATGTCAAAGCATGCATCTTAATGAAAGCATCTCACAGCATGCATCTTGGTGCAAGCATGTCCAAAAAAAAAATGAGAGCATGCCTATGAAATCATCTCAAAGCATGCATGTAAAAGCCTGCATATCACAGCATGTACCTTGGAGCAAGTATGTTAAAAAAATCATTAGAGCATGCCAATGAAAGCATCTCAAAGCATGCATGTCAAAGCATGCATCTCACAGCATGCATCTTGGAGAAAGCATGTCCAAGCAAATCATGAGAGCATGCTAATGAAAGTATGTTAAAGCATGCATCTTAATGAAAGCATCTCGCAGCATGCATCTTGGAGACAGCATGTCCAAAAAAATCATGAGCGCATGCCAATGAAAGCATCTCAAAGCATGCATGTAGAAGCATGCATATCACAACGTGCGTATTGGAGCAAGCATGTCCAAAAAAATCATGAGAGTATGTCAATGAATGCATCTCAAAGCATGCAAGTAGAAGCATGCATTTCACAGCATGCATCTTGGAGGAAGCATGTCCAAAAAAATCATGAGAGCATGTCAATGAAAGCATGTCAAAGCATGCATATTAATGAAAGCATCCCACAGCATGCATCTTGGAGGAAGCATGTCCAAAAAAACCGTGAGAGCATGCCAATGAAAGCATCTCAAAGCATGCATGTAGAAGCATGCATCTTGGAGCAAGCATGTCCAAAAAAATCATGAGAGCAAGCCAATGAAAGCATCCCAAAGCATGCATCTCACAGCATGCATCGTGGAGCCAGCATGTCCAAAAACATTATGAGAGCATGCCAATGAAAGCATCTCAAAGCATGCATTTAGACGCATGCATCTCACAGCATGCATCTTAAAGCCAGCATGTCCAAAATAATCATGAGAGCATGCCAATGAATTCATCTCAAAGCATGCATGTAGAAGCATGCATATCACAGCATGCATCTTGGAGCACGCATGTCCAAAAAAATCATGAGAGCATGCCAATGAAAGTATCTCAAAGCATGCATGTAGAAGCATGCATCTCACAGCATGCATCTTGGAGCAAGCATGACCAAAAAAATCATGAGAGCATGCCAATGAAAGCGTGTCAAAGCATGCATCTCAATGAAAGCATCTCACAGCATGCATCTTGGAGAAAACATGTCCAAAAAAACCATGATAGCATGCCAATGAAAGCATCATAAAGGATGCATGTAGAAGCATGCATCTCAGAGCATGCATCTTGGAGCAAGCATGTCCAAACAAATCATGAGAGCGTGCCAATGAAAGCATCTCAAAGCATGCATGTAGAAGCATGCATCTCACATCATGCATCTTGGAGCCAGCATGTCCAAAAAAATCATGAGAACATGCCAATGAATGCATCTCAAAGCATGCATGTAGAAGCGTGCATATCACAGCACGCATCTTGGAGCCAGCATGTCCAAAAAAATCATGAGAGCATGCCAATGAAAGCATCTCAAAGCATGCATGTAGAAGCATGCATCTCATAGCATGCATCTTGGAGCAAGCATGACCAAAAAAATCATGAGAGCATGCCAATGAATGCATGTCAAAGCATGCATCTTCATGAAAGCATCTCACAGCATGAATCTTGGAGCCAACATGTCCAAAACAATCACGAGAGCATGCCAATGAAAGTATCTTAAAGCATGCATGTAGAAGCATGCATATCACAACATGCATCTTGGAGCAAGCATGTCCAAAAAAATCATGCGAGCATGCCAATGAAAGCATCTGAAAGCATGCATGTAGAAGCATGCACCTCAAAGCATGCATCTTGGAGCAAGCATGTCCCAAAAAATCATGAGAGCATGCCAATGAAAGCATGTCAAAGCATGCATCTTAATGAAAGCATCTCACAGCATGTATCTTGGAGCTTGCATGTCCAAGAAAACCATCAGGGCATGCCAATGAAAGCATCTCAAAGCATGCATGTAGAAGCATGCATCTCAAAGCATGCATCTTGGAGAACGCATGTCCAAAAAAATCATGTAAGCATGCCAATGAAAGCATGTCAAAGCATGCATCTCAATGAAAGCATCTCACAGCATGCATCTTCCAGCCAGCATGTCCAAAAGAATACGAGAGCATGCCAATGAAAGCATCTCAAAGCATGCATATCACAGCATACATCTTGGAGCCAACATGTCCAAAAACATCATGAGCGCATGCCAATGAAAGCATATCAAAGCATGCATGTAGAAGCATGCATCTCACAGCGTGAATCTTTGAGCAAGCATGTTCAAAATAATCATGAGAGTATGCCAATGAAAGCATCTTAAAGCATGCATGTAGAAGCATGCATATCACAGCATGCATCTTGGAGCAAGCATGTCCAAAAAAATCATGAGGGCATGCCAATGAAAGCAAATCAAAGCATGCATGTAGAAGCATGCATCTCACAGCATGCATCTTGGAGCAAGAATGTCCAAAACAATCATGAGAGCTGGCCAATGAAAGCATATCAAAGCATGCATCTTAATGAAAGCATCTCACAACATGCATCTTGGAGCCGGCATGTCTAAACAAATCATGAGAGCATGCCGATGAAAGCATCTCAAAGCATGCATGTAGAAGCATGCATATCATAGCATGAATCTTGGAGCAAGCATGTCCAAAGAAATCATGAGAGCATGCCAATGAATGCATCTCAAAGCATGCATGTATAAGCATGCATATCGCAACATGCATCTTGGAGCAAGAATGTCCAAAAAAATCATGAGAGCATGCCAATGAAAGCATCTCAAAGCATGCATGTAGAAGCATGCACCTCACAGCATGCATCTTGGAGCAAGCATGTCCAAAAAAATCATGAGAGCATGCCAATGAAAGCATCTCAAAGCATGCATGTAGAAGCATGCACCTCACAGCATGCATCTTGGAGCAAGCATGTCCAAAAAAATCATGAGAGCATGCCAATGAAAGAATGTCAAAGCATGCATCTTAATGAAAGCATCTGACAGCATGCATCTTGGAGCAAGCATGTCCAAAAAAACCATGAGAGCATGCCAATGTAAGCATCTCAAAGCATGCATTTCACATCATGCATCTTGGAGCAAGCATGTCCAAAAGAATCATGAGAGCATGCCAATGAAGGCATGTCAAAGCATGCATCTTAGTGAAAGCATCTCACAGCATGCATCCTGGAGCAAGCATTTTAAAGAAAACAATGAGAGCATGCCAATGAAAGCATCTCAAAGCATGGATGTAGAAGCATGCATCTCACAGCATGCATCTTGGAGAAAGCATGTCGAAACAAATCATGAAAGCATGCCAATGAAAGCATGTCAAAGCATGCATCTTAATGAAATCATCCCACAGCATGCATCTTCGAGCCAGCATGTCCGAAAATATATGAGAGCATGCCAATGAAAGCATCTCAAAGCATGCATATCACAGCATGCATCTTGGAGCCAGCATGTCCAAAAAAATCATGAGAGCATGCCAATTGAAGCATCTCAAAGCATGCATGTAGAAGCATGCATATCACAGCATGCATATTGGAGCAAGCATGTCCAAAGAAACCACGAGAGCATGCCAGTAAAAGCATCTCAAAGCATGCATGTAGAAGCATGCATCTCACAGCATGCATCTTGGAGCAAGCATGTCCAAAAAAATCATGGGAGCACGCCAATGAAAGCATCCCCCCTTTGTGCATGTAAAAACATGCATCTCACAGCATGCATCTTGGAGCAAGCATGTCCAAAAGAATCATGAGAGCATGCCAGTGAAAGCATCTCAAAGCATGCATCTTAATGTAAGCATCTCATAGCATGCATCTTGGAGCAAGCATGTCCAAAAAAATGATGAGAGCATGCCTATGAAATCATTTCAAAGCATGCATGTAAAAGCCTGCATAGCACAGCATGCATCTTGGAGCAAGCATGTCCAAACAAATCATGAGAGCATGCCAATGAAAGCATCTGAAAGCATGCATGTAGAAACATGCATCTCAGGGCATGCATCTTGGAGAAAGCATGTCCAAAGAAATCATGAGAGCATGCCAATGAAAGCATGTCAAAGCATGCATCTTAATGAAAGCATCTCAAAGCATGCATCTTGGAGCCAGCATGTCCAAAACAATCATGAGAGCATGCCAATGAAAGCATCTCAAAGCATGCATGTAGAAGCATGCATATCACAGCATGCATCTTGGAGCAAGCATGTCCAAAGAAATCATGAGAGCAAGCCAATGAAAGCATCTCAAAGCATGCATGTCACAGCATGCATCTTGGAGCAAGCATGTCAAAAAAAATCATGAGAGCATGCCAATGAAAGCATGTCAAAGCATGCATCTTAATGAAAGCATCTCACAGCATGCATCTTGGAGCAAGCATGTTAAAAAAAAACGTGAGAGCATGCCAATGAAAGCATCTCAAAGCATGCATGCAGAAGCATGCATCTGATAGCATGCATCTTAAAGCAAGCATGTCAAAAAAAATCATGAGAGCAAGCCCATGAAAGAACCTCAAAGCATGCATGTAGAAGCATGCATCTCACAGCATGCATCTTGGAGCCAACATGTCCAAAAAGATCATGAGAGCATGCCAATGAAAGCATCTCAAAGCATGCATGTAGACGCATGCATCTCACAGCATGCATCTTGGAGCCAGCATGTCCAAAAAAACATGAGAGCATGCCAATGAAAGCATCTCGAAGCATGCATGTAGAAGCATGCAAATCACAGCATGCATCTTTGAGCAAGCATGTCCAAAAAAATCATGAGAGCATGCCTCTGAAAGTATCTCAAAGCATGCATCTCACAGCATGCATCTTGGAGCAAGCATGTCCAAAAAAACCATGAGAGCATGCCAATGAAAGCATGTCAAAGCATGCATGTTAAAGAAAGCATCTCATAGCATGCATCTTGGACCAAGAATGTCCAAAAAAACCATGAGAGCATGCCAATGAAAGCATCTCAAAGCATGCATGTAGAAGCATGCATCTCAGTGTTGGCCTGAGGGTGAGTGTGCACCCTGGAGGGTCCCTAGCAGTGGCTGGTTCACACCACCAACTGTTTTTGGAGAGACTGAAACTATGGAGGCAACTGGTTCCTAGGATGGCAAAATCTGGTCAGAAAGTGAGGCAATAGTTTTGGCCTCACTTGGATGGGAATTAACACTTTATCAAGGCTCACAAGCAGTGGCATTTTATAGCCACTGATCTAAGCTTTCCAGAACACCAAAGCATGCCAGATTTGGAGCTTCCTAGCAGATGCTATGGCTTCTAGAGTGCTGCTTGGTAGGCTTTCCTTTTCCCACCTAGGAAGGCATCCCTTCCCTCCTCTAGAAGCTTCTGCCCCTTCCTAGATTCCTCAGCTTGCTTCTAGTAGGAGGGAAGGTGTCCAGAAGACCAAGACACCTCTAGATGCCTTGTAGGACAAGTCACCCCTTCTAGAAGGTGTGTCACCTTCCTGGACCCTCACCTGGCCTTCTAGAAACTTAAAGAGGAACTCTAGAGGTTGAGCTAGCTTCCTGGCGTCTATTTTCCACCTCCCTTGAGGCAGGGCAGAATTTCATCTTGTGGGACTTGAACCCGGGCCCCTGCCTCTAGAGGTGGACACCATTAACCACTAAGCCACTAAGGCTTGTCTTTTTGGTGTTCCTTTTTGGAGTCACTCCTGCCATGGTGAGGAGCATCATTCCAACAATCTCCCCCTTGCGCATCACCCATGGCAGTCGTCCATGCTCAACCTATAACTGAG
>SZWC01000295.1:97568-111000 GCA_023375785.1 Penium margaritaceum | reverse complement strand
GCTTCCTGGCATCTATTTTCCACCTCCCTTGAGGCAGGGCAGAATTTCATCTTGTGGGACTTGAACCCGGGCCCCTGCCTCTAGAGGTGGACACCATTAACCACTAAGCCACTAAGGGTTGTCTTTTTGGTGTTCCTTTTTGGAGTCACTCCTGCCATGGTGAGGAGCATCATTCCAACACTCAGAGCATGCATCTTGGAGCAAGCATGTCCAAAAAAAATCATGAGAACATGCCTATGAAAGCATCTCAAAGCATGCATGTAGAAGCATGCATCTCATAGCATGCATCTTGGAGCTAGCATGTCCAAAAAAATCATGAGAGCATGCCAGTGAAAGCATCTCGAAGCATGCATGTAGACGCATGCATCTCACAGCATGAATCTTGGAGCAAGCATGTCAAAAAAAATCACGAGAGCATGCCAATGAAAGCATGACAAAGCATGCATCTGAATGAAAGCATTTCACAGCATGCATGTTGGAGCAAGCATGTCCAAAAAAACCATGAGAGCATGCCAATGAAAGCATCTCAAAGCATGCATGTAGAAGCATGCATCTCACAGCATGCATCTTGGAGCAAGCATCTCAAATTGTTTATCTCCTAAAGTTTCGTTTCCGGGATCAGTTGTTTGGCTAGTCTAGCCAAACAACTGACTTGACTGGACGCAAAGCTTGGCCAAGCTTTCCGTCCAGTTTTTTGCACAAAGCGTACTGTCCGTTATCTAGTTGGGTCGCTCTGCTTGTCGGATTCCGTTATGTCTGGTTCCTTCTCTTGTGAAAAACCCGTGTCCGAACGCGTACGTGTTATCGGCAAGCCTGGCTGTCAGCGTCGATGTCCACATCGGCCGATTTCCTTCCGTGGCCTCTGCCTTGCAAAGGAGGAGACTCACACGTGTCCCTTTGCTCTTGCATGAAAATCGGCCTAAAGCATAGCAAAACCGGGGCGACGGCTCAAAGTGGAACATTAGCACCGCACTGTTAATCGGAAAGGTTGTCGTTTCCATAAACGATTGTTGAATCAACCTTGCGTGCTTCTATCGGCTTTCATCACAGGAAGCATGGTCTCCAGGCAATGCATAATCCCGAAGATACAGAATGTACCGCGCTGACGATTTCCTTCTGCTCACTCGTACAGTTTGCCAAAGTTATCGACCCAAAGAGAGAGGGGTTTTTCGTTTCATGCATAAGGCGGAATCGCGTCATTCTCAAATCGGCTCGGTGCTTGCTGGGTTATTCACGTCGGTTGGACGGTCAAAATGGACAACCTGACAGGTACTGTATGTCATACTGGATGGAGGAAGCGAGGAGGTGTGGGAGCCCATCGTCCACTATGTGAGGAGTGTACTTGACATCATGATTGCCGGCTGGTCATTGTAACCAGCAGTCAGTGCGGCCACTACTTCCCATGTCAACCGTCGAACTCAGATTTGTTTCCTTCATCGTCCAACAACCTATAATGCAAGGGCGGTGCGTACCGGACCGCAACATCGGTGCGGTGCGCGCCGCACCGCACTTTTTACGGACACACAATGTAGCATGGATGGAGCATATACATGTCGGTACGGAAACATCGGTGTCGCCCCGCATTCCGGTGACGAACGATGTCGGATGCCGCGTCTGCGTATGCACCAACAGTTGCAAGGGCAACATTAGCAGCACCAACAGGTCCATCGGCCGGCTCTCCACATTCGCAGATCGGAACTTGGTTCAACTAGCAACCCTTTGCAATGCCAATGCCAACCTCGGAAAGCCACGCATCAGAATTTGGCCCTTCATTACTACCTCATGCCTACCAACCGTGAGCAAGAGGGAACCACCAGGGCCCGCAGTTGCCAGCGTCGCATCCTCAGACAACGCCCACGTAGTCCCACACCTGACGTACCTAGGCGGTTTCCAGTCGACATCGACATTCTCCGGAATAATGCGAGGAGCCTGAACGTGAGGTGCCACATATGCCAACAGGTTGAGAAAAAAATCACAGCGCCCACGCTCGTCAAGCTGTACGAAGATGAGCGGAATCGCTTTCCACCGCCTTCACATCGCTGCGGCAGGTGGAACAATGATGAAGACGATGTGCAAGACGCGATTGGTTGTGGGGGTATGTGGATCTGTGCACAAAGGAAGTGCAATAGGAGACACTCCACAGCCAAAAGAGAGCGTGACGGCCTAGGAACGTTTGACAGCAAAGCGGGGCCCATCCGATGGTACTGTGCATGGTAAGTTGCCGCACCACGGTATGCCCATGTTATTGCGCAATCACTGAATCGCTTTTCTGAGACGTTGTACCCTGTTATTCAGGTGCGTTGTCACTGAGCTTGGCGTGCACGACTTTGAGAGTCTCTTCAACTACGATACTAGGCTGGACAAGTGGACGCAGCGAGAGGATGTCAACATCTGCCCTCACCGTGAGCCGAACATCCATCATAAGGCATGTCCGCGGTGTTTTCCGGAGCCAGATGGGACGTGACGCGTCAGACATAGAATTGAAGTGCCTGGTGCAGAATGTGTGGCCCGGTTTCCATCAGCACGAATCCAAGGGGCAGGAGATGAGGACGGCAAAGGTGATGCAAGTGACATACCGCATGATACAGACCGGAGCACGAACCCATCGAGCCCGCGGCACAGGTCGGGTGGCGGCCGGGCTGCCAGCAAACACAGCCACGCTGGTTCCTTGAACATGAATGACGAGCCTGCCGTGGTAAGCTCGTACGCCTAGCAACATATCGGGATATGTACGTTATTCACTTTTTCAAGCATTCCGTGAAAAGACATGGCATTGTGCAGGTTCCTTGGTGCATGGCAGGGCCGACGTTTACCTTGAGTACGCCTCTTCCACAAGCGGCCTAACTACGTCTTCGAGGAAAGCCACCTTCTGCCGGGACGGAATGCCAAAGTCAACACTGCGAAACAGGCCATTCCACGGGCTGAATGGTTGTTTCACTTCCAAAGTCAACTTGATCAGGCTGAGGCCCAGGACTTTGTTCAGCGCATCAGGGACCATACCGCATTGCTCCCTGATTTCGACCACAGCACAGGGGTCGTGTTCCTTCCTTGTCTGCCAGTGCCCAGACCACCCATGCAGTATGCACCACCTGTGCACGTCTGGCACGATTGGGCTGGTGTACCGTCTTGCACTTGCAGTACCTCCCAAAGTCGCCATGATTGTGTTCACATGCAGTGGGCACGCGCCCACATACAGACCCCACCTAGCAATGCATGTTTGAATCGTTCTCATGTGCATCATGTCACGATATCTCAAAACGAGTACCCGTGCTTCTCTATCCTCGACACGTCTGCCTCGCGCAAGGGTGAGCGTGTTTTGGGGTGGGCTCTTATGGAGGGAGACATTCGAGGCCAGTTCCGGTGTTCATGTGACAACGCTGCTGGGACGTGTGAGAGACATCTCAGGATATTGCAGATTCATTTGGAAAGTACAGTAGGATGGTTCATCCCGGCAGACACAGGCACTGTAGAAGCTTCCATGGAACCGAGGAGCGTGAGCCATTTCTCGGTGTGCACGTCCTGTGCACCAGGCAGTGTGTTCCCATGTGCGGACGACGGGCACGAGGACGCTACTTGGGTGGTGTCCAACATGAAGGATGTAAAATCTTTCAGGCATATTGACATACACACCAGTTTCCACCCAACCCGACCACATGAAGGAGGTCCTGCTGTTCATCTGGCGGACAGAGCGTTTGCACCTGGATTCAAGTTGATGGCACCAGTTCCCCGCGACGCGAGATGTCCATGTCGGAATTTGTGGACTGAGGTACGGAGACACAATGTAGCATGGATGGCGCATCTACCTTCGGTATTCACACCTCAGCTTTCATGTATTGACGACCATGAACACTAAACATGCAGGGCCAAGGAGAGATCACAGTCTACGATCATTGCTATCCTGCAGCAACGGTAAATGAATACAAGGATCGCACCGTCCCCGCTCCCTACGTTTGTATTTCCCTACGTCTCACTGTGTCTTACCCCTTGCAGGTACCTGTCCACTTTTGGACGGCAACATGCGGGTGCACGCTGTTTCCAGACGGAAAGGAAGATGGCATATTTATTCTCATCAACACCTCTGTGTTCACGCACAGAACAATGCTATGGGTCCTGGCCAAAGCATGCAACGGGAACTCAGTCGCCGCAATCCATGCATCAATCACCACTTTCTCCACGTGGACCAGACCCCTGAACTTTGCTCATCGTACAACCCTCGCCAAGGCTCTGCAGCATTTTGTGAGGTTGATCCAGGTGGAAGGATTGGGTACTTGTTGCTCAGAGTGCGGTCCCTATCCACAAATGTTGGTATGTGATGGAACTGCTCTTGTGAACCGCAACTTCTCCAACAACGGGGGCATGCTCTACACACAACCGAGATCAGGCCACGAGATGCCTAAAAGAAGAATCCCAAAACGTCTCGTCACCGACTCAGAGGCACGAAAAATGTTGGGACGCGTTGCACTGTGTCGCCTCAACAACGGCTTCTTCACCCGCGGAGACCTTGACAACCTTCTGCAAAGACTGGACGTATGTCATGCACTTGATGTCGCGGCACTTGTGCGACATGTGGTGGTCGAGAAACCAATTCCATCATCGGGTCCGGACGCCCCACGGACGGTACGTCTGATTTACCCGTTTAACCATAACTTGACGTACCATCTGTACCTCGTCATTCATCAAGTACTACTAACCACTGCCAATCCGCATTGCAGTGTTTCGTCATCCAAGAGGACTTCAAGCATCTCATCAACGCGTTTGGAGCTTGGGGAACAGAGATCTCCCTCATAGCAGCTGCTGGCAATGAACACACCATCTGTTTTCTGGATCATCCAACCGTAATGGACATGGATCGATGGGTGACGCTGGTGGAAACGATGCCCATCATTCCGTCAGCAATCGACGCCTGCACGAGGTCAATAGTCATCCCAAACAAGACGTGTATGACCCCGGAGTTGTGGCAAGCGGCCAGAGATTCCGTGCACCCCGGCCTCCTCAGTATCCTCCGCAGACTCCAACGTCTGTGGGAGGAGCATATTGATGTAAAGCATTTCAACCTCTGGACGCAAGAGGCTCAGCCAAGCTCCTTTGCTTCCTTCATGCAAGCCCAACCCCCCTCCCCCCCCCCCCCTTCTGTCACGTCTTGCAGGTAGAGCCGCCGTATTCACCTTTCATTGCTCCAGAAAGGGGGGTTACGACCGCGTGTTATCCACGTTGGCCAGAACAATGTTTGAGACCATTGTACGAAGGACTTGAGACTCCAGATGGGAGAAGCATCCATGAATCAGCTGATGCGAAGTGTGGAAGTGAAACCGCTGGCCGAAAGAAGGGGAAGTTGACCACTGGGATCTTCACGGTGGTCTGTCCGCATCTTGTAATCTACGGATTCCACGTCATGTTCAATGGGGAGTCCCTGAATGACATGTTCACGACTCTGTTGACAAGGTTCCCCCATGGAAAACATCCCAAGTATGTCTTCTTTGACAATGCTTGCAAACTCCATGCATACACCCTCGGTCGGGAGCCATTGTTGTTGACTCAGACCCGTCTTCTCTGTGATCGATTCCAGTTCGGTTACAAAGATGCTGCGAAACACACATGCTCAACAGTCTTCAGTCCAGACATGTACTCCCGCCTTCGAGGTAAGCTTCATGACACATACTGTCAATGGGCTCTGATGTTGCGATGGAAAGCTGCATGTGGTGCAGGCTTCACTTGCATTCATGTTGCTTGCATGGTTGGTTGATTGTTACTTGCATTCATGTTTTTGTCTTTGTGGTGCAGGTGTCAACACCTCTGCCAATGAACAAGTCAACCGCTTCATTCGCAAATTCACGGTGCAGAGCTTCACATACACATCGACAACCTCATCGAGATGTGTCGCTCTGTGTTTGCATGGTGGAACTTTCGGAAGAACAAGGAGCGGGTAGTGAGGCCTGTTCATGCTGATCTGTATACTGTCAGTGATGATATGGGTGATGTGGAGGCCAGTGATGATGGAGATGGGGATACCTCCGACGCCGAGTCGGAAGGAGCAACTGAGCCATGACATGGACCAGACATGCAATTTACAGGCGTTTGTATAAGGGCATGGATACGAATATATTTTTGCTACATAACCTCAGGTTTTTGGCACACAAAGACAACTGATTTTTACCCTTTCTGTGAACTAAACAAAGAGAGCAACGAGAACTAAAAGTGAGGATGATCATACTCTTTACATGCATACATGTATGCATGTAAACATGATCATACATCTTTACTTGTATGCATGTAATGATGATCATACATGCATACATGTATGCATACATAGGTGATCATACATGTCTGACGCCTCTGAGGCAAACTGAAGAATACATAAGATCTATGTGTGCTTATGTTGCGTGCCAAGAGGGACATTTGTAACTGTACATTCATCTATCTGCATTCATTCACATTGTGGTGCGGGCTTCCACAATTGGCACACAACGATTCTAGTGTTTGTATTGTACTTAGGTAGGTATGTCACAATTGACCATTGCTTTCCATATCCACGTTTCATTTGTTGCATGTCAATTTTGGTTCTTGTATCATTTCCAATTGGACGGTGGAAGCGTGGAAGATCTGTACAACGTAAGGTAGGCCTGAAAACGAAGCAACACATGTAATGTCATTCGCATTTCATGTTCTGCTCCTCACCACACAAACACTAGGATGTTTCCACTTAGTTATACATTTTAGGGACAGGTCGTGAAATGCCAAGAAAACCCCAATCTGATCCTTGTCCATCATACTTTTTCGTTACAAGGAGAATGAGTACACCGTGTTATTCTGTCATGAAATGCCTTCTTCACTCCTTGAACCTTGTCGGTACACCAGAACGCCGATGTCCTTTCCTCTTGGCAAGAGGCGTGAAGAATGTGTCGACCAGGAATTTTCCACCTTTATCTCCTGTAAGGACCATACAACGGGAGGGTCGAAATCAGTCGGGACAAAGTTCACGCATGCAGCGACTCTCATGAACACAACCATGTACATTGTCTTCCAGTGACTCACCTTCCTTAGGCTTCCTCCCTCCAGCATTTGCTTGGCTCTCGCCGTTGTCTTCACTGTCGTCGTCCTGATCAGCAACAAAACCATACTATTGGATGTGTTCATACATGGTGCCCACATTCTTCTAAGCAGAACATGAGTGCAGCATACCTACGGGGACGCTTCGTTGTCCGACCCTTCCATAGAACTATCTTGGGGGAAGATACTTGACAGCATTCCACTGATCTGCATCATGACATCTCGAATTCTTGGAAAATGCACAAAAAGATGCAATGCATACCATGCAACAAACACATTGAAAGAATTGTGCTATACATACCTTGAGCTGAAGCTGTTGCTGACTTACGTTGGCAGCTTGAGCACTTTGCACATCTGCAACCGCAATCACTAAAGCCATCAGTGCGCGGAAATGCTCTGGCATGTTCGCAAACCATTCTTAGCAAAATTACCTTCTGATCCCTGTCATCTCTTGACAATGGCGTCAACGTCCGCACAGAAAGTTTGGCCGAGACCTTGAAGGTCCTTCAGGCTTTCTGTAACTTGCACGTATGCTGATCGAGGATGAGGGGGGGCAACTCCTTCTTCCGATCCATGCAGTCGCGTAGCTAGCTGACGCTTCAACCGAGCAATCTCATTTTGCAACTCGTCGATGACACGTGGATTCACCTGCAAGGTAAGGACTAAAATCACTGAGCATGGGTTCAGAGAACTCACATTGACGTTGTCACGACCACAAGCTTGCTACACTGACCTGTACTAGGCTTTGTGCGACAGTCTGAGTGTCTGAACGTCCGATAACGTCGGCCAACTCTTCTTCCTGGGAGCCGTTCTTCTGATTGGCATCTACGTCACCGTCAGCAGCACGGGCCGTCGTGTCATTCTCGGCAAATGCGCGAGTTGCGGCAGCCTCGTCCACAGTCCCCGTCGCTACAGTCCGGTCAGTCGCGGTAGTATCGGCAGCTGCAGGCATCGGAGCATTCGACGTAATTATGTCACTCGCTGCAGATGCGCAAGGAGTTGCGCTCATCGTGGCAGTCCCGGCAGTAGCGGCCGCCGCGGCAGTCTCTTCAGTTGAGGGAGGCTCGGTATGCGTGGCATCCACGACTCCTACTTGGGTTACCGCAGTTACGGCAGTCGCGGCCGTTGCTACAATCGCCTCTCCAGCTCCAATCGCAGTAGTGGCCACAGTTGCGGGAGGCGCGGAAGGCATGGCAGTCGCGGAATTCGAAGCAGTCCCGGTTGTGTAAGGCGCAACAGTCGCGGCAGTCTCCGTTGCGGCATTCCCGGCAGTCCTGGTTATGGCAAGCACGGCAGTCGGCGGATTGGCGGGGGTACTGGTTGTGAGGGGCGCGGCAGTCGCGGCAGTCTCGGCGCTCAAGGCAGTCTCATGGTTTACTACAGTTGCAGCCTTGGCTGCAGTTGGCCCAGACACGTCAGTCGCTGCATCCGCGGCATTCTCGGCAGATGCGGGGGGCGCGACAGTCCGGGGTGCTTCACATGAACTTTCCACGAGCTTCACAAAACATGGAAACGCCTGGAGCATACTGGAGAGATTTGAAGGGAGAGGTTCATGGCTGGCGGTGTACTCCATCAGCTCGCCCCCTCCTTCTTATGACAACGGATGTTGCCCCAAACCCTTGTAGGCGCCGAAGGCTCTAAGCAGCTTAGAGACAGATGTTGCAGATGTATCCGTCTGTCTTGGGTCATGATGCACTGACCTATCCTGCCACATCAGCAAATGTTACACAAAATTAAATTACCCTGGTCGAAACACACATGCTGATGCAAACTAAGAAGAAAATTTACCTCATGACGATGTTCATGTGCTTGTCTTCCTGTAGTGAACCGCAGATTTCCTTGCACCTGTGACCAAAAAGGGCCTTTTGAGTAAAAAAAATCTTCATTTCAAAGCACAACCGGTTGCATCACGCTATTGCAGACATACTTGTGAAGCGGACTCCACGCCGTTGCCACAGGATGCAACTGCAGGATCCGTTGGGGGAGGACAACTATCACTCTGCATGTCGCATGGCGGCCATATTCCGGTCGTCAAGGGTGCCTGAGAACGATTACGCAGTGAAAGGCAGATAAGACGGCGGCTACAATGGCTACGGAGCAGTCGCAAGTACGGGGACTGATCCATCTGCTTACCGACTGGATGCTCGAGCTCGCATCTCCAAGACAGGTGCCTAATCTGTAGTAGGTGTATACCACCGGTCGTCTGCTTCTAGTGCCCGTCTTCACCATGAAATCAATGAGCAGAGGTTCATGACGACGACAAGGATTTCTAGTCACCCATGGATACTGTAGAAACATCTCAAGATTCAACGTGAATTTGGTTGACGACGGCTGCAGAACCTCCTTCATGCTCAACGTCTTGTGCACCGTCCAGACGTGCAGAATAAGCCAAATTGTTGCTGGACTTGTCGTTTCAAATTTGTTCAGAGTTTCGTTCCAATTCTTGGTACCTGGGCTACCATGCAGCAGCTCAAAGATAGAGTTAAAGCCCCTCCACTGCTTGAGACCGATCGCGCACACTGTCTTCACGTTTGCCTCCTTGTACGAACCCTCCTCCTCCTTGAACGGTGTCAGATCTGTAAAGAAACGACGGAGTCAGCACTGAAGAAAGGAGTATCAGGCGGCATGCAACATGTCGAGGCCTCCATGGTCTCATACCTAGATCGGGCATCACAAAAGGAATGGGCTTGATGCGCCATTCGCCCTTGCCATCATCGTGTTTGGCTCGCTAGCGTTTGTATGCCCCCTCGGAATCGGTTGTACCATTCTGGCCGCCGGACCCCGACAAGGTAGACTGTTCACTACCATCGTCCCCCATCGTGGACGGTGAACCTGCACGAGTGGATTTTGACGTTACATTAGTCGAAGCACGTTTTTACGCCTCAAGTCGTTTCAAGATACAGAAGCTCTGTATTCACGCTCAGTGTTGCAAATTGGAAAATGTGCATAGAAGGATGCCATACTTCTGTGCTACAACCCCTCAATACACGCTTATTTGGTTCACTACGACGGTCTGGAGGAGCGGTCGTCACAGGTAGGCAGAGTGCAAATCTATAATTCTCATGTCTCATCTTCGCTAGGAACATGATGCAACACCACAAACTTCTCTTCTACGTCGCTGTCTGCGTCGGAAAGGGGGTCTAGGAGGGCCTTCCTCCCCATTTGGTCAGGGCTGCCTGCAGGTTTTGTAAGGTACACTAGTTTCACCATTTTCTCCCTTGCTCTCCTCCTCCTCTTCTCCACACGTTCTCCAAGATCGACGGCAGGCACGGAAGCATGAGCAGGTGCAGAAGGGGGAGAATCCTCAGGACGAGGAGCTGGGGCAAGAGCAGGAGCTGGACCCGTCGTTGGAGCAAAAGCAGGGGCGAATGATAGCACTGGGGCGGCGTCAGCGGCACCACAAGAAGCAGATTTGTGTGCACCAGTAACAACATCTTCAGACGCCATCCTAGAAGGGAGCCAGGGAAGGCAACGACCAGTTCACACAGCTGCAGCACGCAAAGCCAGTCAGCCTGGCACGCAGTTGCACACGTGGATGACGCTGCTTTCCACTTCTCTGCAGCCGTCTGCGTCTTCTCTGCAATTGGTCGTCTCTTGCCGCTGGTCGCTTCTAGTTATGGCATCACTCCCTCCCGCGGTCCTCAGGGCAATTTTTCGGACGGGCTGGGGTTTCAATTCCTGCTACAACGATTGACCCGGGAACGAGTGTCCAGTTCGATGGTCAATAACCCTGAGGAATCCCACCCGATAGCTTAGTTGGTCTGTCGCACCTCAATGCCCTGTGCGACATCGAACGGTGTGCATGACGATGTTCGTCACCCGCGTCCCGTCGACAATGCCTGCCGGTATTGATGAACGTCGCACGTTCGACGATACTGTCCCTCACCGGCATGTCGATGCCGCCCTCCACCCATCCTCGGTCGTTGACCACACCCGGGCTACATGGGCGTTCAACGGTGACGGCGTCCGTTGAAAGTGAAAGAACGAACGATTCCAATGCAAGCACAAAAAAAAATCACTAGGCTGTGGTATGGACGTTGAACCTGTCGATCGCGTGGGTGAACTGTATGCAGTTTGTCATGGTTTTGCGAAGTACTCTTTGCCGGTGTTGTTCATGTGGTACACGTCAGCCAGCTCACTTGGAGGGTGTGCGTTGTGGATGAATGTGATAGCTGCGGCAGACGAGAGTTCGCCCGGCTGCCTCGAGCACAATTTTTCTTTATAAAAGAGATGGTTCACCGTACTTTGTCTGTCGAAAGACTTTCAGTTTGCTTGTTCGAGCGTCGATGGCCCTTCAGTTTGTTGCTGCGACGATGAGAAAAGTGGGTTTGACAGGTTTTACGCCTCGCGTTTCCCATAGTTTTGTGGATGCATGGCGATATTCGGTAGTCGCGTCCCGTCGACAATGCCTGCCGGTATCGATGAACGTCGCACATTCAACGAACCTCTCCCCCTCCGGCATGTCGATGCGGCCCTCCACACACCAACGGACGTCGACCATACGCGCCACACATGTGCGTTGATCTGCGGTAGCAAGCGATGACGGCGTCCGTGTGCGTAGGCGAAGGAACTCATTCCAATCCAAGCATGAAAAAAAAATTCACTGGGCTGTGGTATGGACGTTGAACCTGTCGATCGCGTGCGTGAACTGTATGCAGTTTTTCATGGTTTTGCAAAGTGCTCTTTGCCGGTGTTGTTCATGTGGAACACGTCAGCTAGCTGACTTGGAGGGTGTGCGCTGTGCATGAATGTGATAGCTGTGGCAGACGAGAGTTCGCCCGGCTGCCTCGAGCACACTTTTTCTTTGTAAAAGAGATGGTTCACCGTACTTTGTCTGTCAAAGGACTTTCAGTTTGCTTGTTCGAGCGTCAAGTGGCCCTTCAGTTTGTTGCTGCGACGATGAGAAAAGTGGGTTTGACAGGTTTTACGCCTCACATTTCCCATAGTTTTGTGGGTGCATGGCGATGTTCGGCAGCAGCGTCCCGTCGACAATGCCTACCGGTATCGATGAATGTCGCACGTTCAACGAACCTCTCCCCCTCCGGCATGTCGATGTAGCCCTCCACACACCAACGGACGTCGACCATACCCGCCACACATGCGCGTTGATCTGCGGTAGGAAGCGATGACGGCGTCCGTGTGCGTAGGCGAAGGAACTCATTCCAATGCAAGCACGAAAAAAAAAAAATCACTGGGCTGCGGTATGGACGTTGAACCTGTCGATCGCGTGGGTGAACTGTATGCAGTTTGTCATGGTTTTGCGAAGTACTCTTTGCCGGTGTTGTTCATGTGGTACATGTCAGCCAGCTGACTTGGAGGGTGTGCGCTGTGCATGAATGTGATAGCTGTGGCAGACGAGAGTTTGCCCGGCTGCCTCGAGCACACTTTTTCTTTGTAAAAGAGATGGTTCTCCGTACCTTGTCTGTCGAAAGACTTTCAGTTCGCTTGTTTGAGCGTCGAGTGGCCCTTCAGTTTGTTGCTGCGACGATGAGAAAAGTGGGTTTGACAGGTTTTACGCCTCGCGTTTCCCATAGTTTTGTGGGTGCATGGCGATGTTCGGCAGCCGCGTCCCGTCGACAATGCCTGCCGGTATCGATGAACGTCGCGCGTTCAACAAACCTCACCCCCTCCGGCATGTTGATGCGGTGTGTTCTATGTGTACATGTCGCACGGCCGAGCCGAGAAAACGTTCATTGTTCGAACATTTGCTAAGCGTCACACGGCCCTGACATCGTCAGCTGGAAGAGGTGCTGGACCGTGAACAGCCGTTACAAGGGTCAACGACCCTTATAACGGCAGACGTTCACTAAGAATGACAACTTCTGAGCGGTGAACGAGTGGCATTCTCCGCGGTGAGCCTGAACGGGCTAAGCAGCGGCAAGCATAAGCTACTTGGGCTGAACTGAAGCACCCACAAGTCAGCAGGTAAGAGGGGACACGAGGCGGCAGCAGGGAAAGCAGCTACCCGCAGTAGTCACTACGAGCATCTGAAGTCAACGGCTAGCGGCCGGCTCAAGGGGTTCATGGACGCAAGGCCGGCTCCTCCCATCACGCAGACGGACGCTGTTGAAATTGCACGTGCAGCGGCGGACGACGCTTCTCATGTCGCATACAAGACCAAGATTCAGACAAACATGGCTAATCATGCCGCAAAGCGTGCGAGGGATGCTACAAACCATGCTATGGTGTTGTATGGTGGTGCAGTTGGTGTAGCCCGTGTGTTCTGTACTTTGGCTCTCTCTCTCTTTCTCTCTCTCTCTCTCTCTCTCTATCTCTCTCCTATCCCCTATCTCTCCCTCTATCTCCCTCTCTCTCTCTCTCTCTCTCTCTCTCTCTCTTCTGTCCTCTATCTCTCCCTCTCTCTCCCTCTCTCTCTCTCTCTCTC
>SZWC01000295.1:51879-72999 GCA_023375785.1 Penium margaritaceum | reverse complement strand
AGGAGGAGGACGAGGAGGAGGAGGAGGAGGAGGAGGAGGAGGAGAAAGAGGAGGCGGAGGAGGAGGAGGGAACAGAAGAAGCAGAGGGGGTAGCACCAGGAAACTAGTAGCAGAAGTACGCAGTTTTAGAGGCGTAGTGGAATCTCCGGAGGTGTGGCGGCGAGACCCTGAGCTGTACCCTCCCCCAGACGGTCGGCCACCGGTGCTGGTGTCGTACGTTCAGCAGTATTTTCGACAGCCCGAGTGTGCACCCACAAACGTCCAGTTGATCCACAAATGCAGCGAGCGTAGCCTAGGGAAGGTCCTGGAAGGCATGGACGACGATACACTGGTGCGCACGAGGGAGCAGGTGGGGGAGGGGGGCGGGTGTGACCATGGCCTGAATGTGGCGGGTGGGGGACATCGAGTCAATCGGGAGAATGCTGTTGATGGCAGGGTGACAAGGTGGGGGGTTGACGTGGCAGCGGGGTATGAGTTGCGTGTCAACGTCGATGAGCCGTCCGCTTTCAGGATGTGGAGAAGGTTGTGGGAGGCAGCGACAGTGGATGAGCCTGCGTCTGGTGCAGTTGTTTTAGAAAAAGAGGCTGCAGTAGCGGCAGAGGAGAGAGCGGATATTGCACAGGCGCAGTGGGATGCAGCTGTTGAAGCAGAGGCAGAAGCAGCAGCAGCAGCAGCAGCAGCAGCAGGAGCAACAGAAGAAGCAACAGATGCTGCAGGAGAAGCACCAGCATCAGCAGCAGAATCATTAGCTGCAGAAGCACCAGGAGCAGCAGCAGTAGCTGGACAAACAGTGTGGCAGGCAGAGAGTGTGCAGGGGCCAGCAGGTGCAGGCGGGCAGACAGAGGCGAGGGGTCGCAGGCTGTTACCAGAAAAAGTCCAAATTCGGCAGCAGAAGCAGAAGCAGAAGCAGGAGCAGAGGCATGAGCATCAGAGAAGTCAACAGAATGGGCGGCGGCGGCGGCCGCGGCACAGCAACGTGCTGTACATCGTGTTTAACCACAACTCGCATGAGATGCACGGCTTCAACCTGTTGCAGCGTGGTGCGCGCGGCCGCCTCATCGCCCTCCTTCAGGACGACGAGATGGTGCCATCGGACTGCCGCTGGATGGACCGCATCGCGTCGCTGTTCCACGCGCATGACTGGGCAGGCGGCGTGGGCTACCGCACGGGCCGTGTGCACAACACGGAGGACACTGCGGACATGCCTATGGGTGCGTACCGCTTCGCTGAGCTCAACGTCATGCCGTACGCCGACCCGGCCACGGGCGTGCGGGGGTACGTGGCGGGCGTGGTGGACTTCACGCCGTACGTGATGCCGCGCGCGCTGTGGCAGTCGATGGGAGGGTTGGACGAGTCGTGGACGAGGAGAGGGTGGAGCGGCGTCATGGTCGACTGGCAGCTCGCGTTCCGTGTGGGCCTCACTGGATTTCAGGTGAGCACGCGTTGCATAGGCTTTGCAGAAGCGTCGAGGGGCTTCATGAGCATGAGAGTGAACATGAACCGAGCATGGAGTTGCCCACGGTTCCATTCCATGAGCAGAAGTCCTCGCACTGACGAGGCGCTGTGATCCTAGCGATGGGCATAGGCGCGCCGTGATCTGCTCCTCGCAAAGAATGTTTCTCCTCTGGCTGCGAGAAGTGAAACTCTGTTCAGCTCGCCGACGTCACGAGACACATACGCAGATGTGCGCGAACGTGTCAGACCGTACAGTGAAAGACAAGTCCGTTCGGAGTAACGGACAAGTGTCAGCTTTGCTGCCGGCGGGTTGACAGCAGAGTTCACTTATCGACAAAAACTTTCGGTACAACTACCTGTTCCCCCTGTCGTCATGGCTTGGAGAGGTGGTTTCCCTGCACATTTCACAACTTGACTAGAAACTTTTGAAAACTGATGCGCAGTGGCAATCGCTTTCATGACGCTTTGAATTTTCAGATTTCAAATTTAGCTCCGTCGTCTTGCTATTCGAGCAATGAGTATATAATTGCGCTCATTCCCCCGTCCACACGTTTCAAGGGAATGCGGTTGCGATCTGAGGATGCCTCTTCACTATCTTCGCATTCGAGTGCCGATCTTTTTTCATTTCGATTTTTAACCTCAATTCATCATTGCTGAAACAACGACTCGTCGATGTGTTCTGTTGCTCGAGAACGAAAACACTCCACATCACCAGCCAACTGTCTAGCATCGAATGAAAAATAAATAAAAGTTGCGCCACCTATTACATAAGCAACTTGAAAACCCGAAACAACTAGAATGTGGTGGTTACCCATCAAGACTCTCGAGCCGCACATAGTTTCACTTCTCGGCAGCGAGAAGAGAAAGAAATAGAAGCAAGCCATGGCCAGGACATGGGCGGCAATCTCTCGGAAGCTCTGTGAGGACACTTGATACCAGTCCACATAATGGGCAAAGGGCAAATAAATCTCAGCGAGAATCTTGACAAGGGCAGGAGCCTATTTCGATAGCGAACGTCTAAGCAATGTCGAGGAGGTGTTTTGATGTCCAATTTACGCCGAGCCTTTATATACACTATATCGAAGACTGCTACCCTAGTAGTTGTCGATCCGATACGCCAAACGAAATTTCATTTCATCGCAAATAGGAAATTGTCTGCCATTGAATAATGCACGAGACCCGTTACAGCTAAGAACATACTACCCCTGTGTCCGTATTACCCTGGTGGGCTTGCCGATGGGAAGTGTCCAGCCGCACGATAGAAAAAAAAAGCGCATATCGAATGGCCGAACGCCTCTGTTGGTGACCCCATCAGTGCAACACGGACGTATGGTATGACTCTCTCTGATTGCGATTGTTTTCCTAAATAGTAAGTCAACATGATTTTTCCTTAAATGCTATTCTCTCGACATAGTGATTTACAGTTGACATGTAGGCATCCGACAGAATGGCGCCTTGGATACAGACCTCTCGGCTACACCAGGAACTTTTCAAGCATTGCGGAATGGCAAAGATAGGTGGGCGTGAATCCAAGTCAAATGTAGGGTCGAAATACGGCGTAATTCCGCTATACCCACTATTTGGGCCTCCGAACTTTCTCCTCCCCATTTCTCGCACAACTTGGACACGATACTCACTTTACACAAAAGATATGTCCTGTACCTACTTTTCTCGAAGCACCTTACATCATCCATGCCGCAACCACTATTGGAAACAACTTCATGCTACACCGGTTTGAGAAGAATTCTTTTGGAGACAGTGGGTATCGGAAGCATGGTGTTGTATGTTTCATTGGTTTTACATGATGTCTTATTTTATCCTATACTCATTGTTCCTTAATTTGACAACATTTCTATCATTTCCACTTTTACTGACAAGTAGTTGCGTTTTTGTTACATGAAACACTGAGGGTGTCATTTGCGTCCACTTAAGAATCTTTTTTTTTCATCACCGGAAATTGGCCGCTGATCTTTTGTGTACATCACGATCACGCCACCGTGGATGTCCACAGTCGCGTTATGTGCTCGTTCCTAACACGAACGAGCAGAGAAGCCCTCGAATAGGCCTATCGACCCATTCGAGGAATGTTTTGCTTGTTCGATACATAAACAAGTGTGTGTTCACTTCAGTTTGCTACGATGTTAAAAACAAAAGAGCAAGGTTGGATGAGTATTATTTGTGGAGAAATCTCTCCCACACACAAAAATATGAATTCGACATTGACTCGACGTCTATGTTTGCATCGTCAATACAGATGTCGAGTCGACGTCGACGTCAATTATTCAAAGCGTATTTCTCATGTCAACGTCGTTGACAAAGGAAGAGCACCAAAAAAAAGCTAGCTGTTGATTGAACCTCGTTCGGTCGACAGGCGGATAGTCCTCGTCGGTCGTTGCCGACGAGGACTAGCCAAAGAGGGAGTCTACGGGCTGGTTTGCTGCCGCCATCCAGCCCATCGCAGTCCCAGCATTGCCGGTCGATACTGACATTGAGCCCTCGTGCCGATATCGCGGCTATCAAGGGTACCAGCATGGGTATTGAGCGGCTGTCCACCTAAACACCGATACTGGTATCGATGCTTTTTTTCCTAATTCAGGGACTCTTAAGCATTGCAAAATTCATAGAAACACAAAGAGAGTGAGAGAGAGAGATGGGGGGGAGAGTGTGAAAGAGAGAGGTACGCAAATGTAGAGAAACAAAAAACATATACAAAGAAAAATCATGAGCATGTCAGTCAATTTCAACTCTCGACGTATGCTTCTCTACATGAGGAAAAGTATTGTCATACGGGACCTCATCTTTGTTTGAGTTAGTGACTAAGGTTTTCTCTTCATGTTGTCGGGCATACTTTGGTGGAGTGTCATAGTGGGTATGCAGAGCATTTTATTGTTCCCCATATGATTTTTGGCACGGTTGACATCCGGAGTATTGTTTTGTAACAGTGGCCCTTAAAAGTTATAGTCATTTCAGTCATTTGTAGTCATTATAATCATTTTATCGTCATTTTCCTGTCAAAGTGGCCCCCCATTCTTGCAAGAATTGGTATGGTGTACATTAGTTGCGACGACAGTGGGTATGCCGCAAAAGTCCCCGTCGAAAGAGGCACCTCGCGTCGTTTTATTGAGTGCGCAAATGTATCCGAGCTGCTCTGTTTAGGACAGGCAGTGACGCCGACTGTCTAGAAAACATCATGAGCATAGGCATGTGTTCAACAACACATATCTCTACAATGTTGTTTATGTGTTCCGGTGGCTAGTTTATGTCGCGATCTTATAGCATCATTATTGAGACACGCCATCTCAATTGTCACCAACCAGATACCCAACTTGGCCGGCTTAGCTTACCCGGCCGCTAACCATGCACAAATTGGGGCTAGAGAAAGAGATAGCAGAAACTTGAGAACTATTCACCATATTCAAGAAATGTGGTTTCATGACGACATCAATGTTGGGATGTTCACTATTCTGCATGCACAGTGCATGCATGGTGTAAGCCCGGCTCTTGGGACAAGTTTGCCTTGTTATGTAATCTGCAAGCAAGTGCTTCCACGACAAGAGCACGTGTGAAGCGTTGTGAGGCGTGCCTTAGTCATGAAGAAGACTCTGAAGGCTCAAGGCATAAATGTGCTCCTTTAAAGGCTCTCCTTGAACCTTCTTTGCTGCGGATATGCACCAAAAAAAAGTCCCAAAAAAATCAGTTTGCTCAAGAAGAAATTGCGATTCTCATGAATTTGGCCAACACATAAACAAAAATTGGCACAGCTTGAAAGCATTGAACAAAATTGACTCTTACTACGTCGAGGCCGCCTTCCTGACAGCCCATTGTTGCCGTACAGCCACCATGGCCGCCCCTACTGCCTTCGCCGCTCTTGTTGCGCATGCAGCACTGACGTCTTCCCTGAAGGCGTCTCCCGTGGCCAAGCCCGCCCAGCTTGCCGTCTCTAACCACAGCCGTGTGTCCTGCATGAAGGTGTGGAACCCCATCAATTACTCCAAGTTCGAGACGCTGTCGTACCTGCCTCCGATGACGGACTCCATCATCTTTAAGTAGATCAACTACATGCTGAAGAACGGCTGCGTCCCCTGCTTGGAATTCGATGCCAGCGGCATCGTCTACCGCGAGAACAACTCTGCCCCTGGCTACTATGATGGCTGCTACTGGACAAAGTGGAAGCTCCCCCTCTACGGTTGCACAGACACATCCTTGGTGTTGCGCAAGCTGCAGGAGTGCAAGAACGCTTTCCCCCAGTTCTACACCCATATCCTTGGCTTCGAAAAAACAAAGCAAGAGCATTGTACCAGCTTCATCGCCTACAAGCCATAGAATATTGTTTGATTTCACGTGCGTTGGAGCACGGTTTTGCAGGCTACGCACCTGTATTGTTGACAAAACACCTAGCTTCTCTTCATCTTCCAAGGTTCCAGAAAATGTTTTCGCAAAATTGAACAGAAGTGCGACGTGATGAAAGTTGCGGCAAGCCCGGGTGTCCCTGAGAGAGAGGTTCTTTCTTACAGCTGAGCGGCTGGCCTGCTCTTTAACTGTGTGTGCATGCCAGGAAGTTCGCGTGCATTCAACGAATTGGAAACAGAGTTGTGAGGTGGCAAACAGCAAGATGAAATCTGGCGAGCAACACCGTGCACAAGACGAGAGAAAGCATTTGACATGAAAAAATGGTGGAGATGTTGCGATGTTAGGTATGGTGCAGCGCGGGAACCAGCTACCATGAGGAAAAATCCTCCAAAGAGGAGAACTGAAGGTCAAATGTGGCCGGTGATCTATACCGATAGAAGTCTGTCGCATGGCAAACGTTGTCGCTGGTTAGCTGGAGGTCCGTTGGGTAGAGGGTGTTGCTATGTCAATCCAGGGAGGTCTGGTCCAAGGACCTGGTTGACCTTCCGTCTCGAGGCCGGGAACTCAGCCAGGGCGGCTCTGTCGCGTAATGCCTGGAAGTTGGCAGCTGCCAGGCATAGGGGAACATTTCCATGACACCCAGGGAATGAATCGGACTCACTTCCTCCCCAGGATGTCCTTTACATTTACTTCATTGTGTCCAATTTTTTTGTGCATTTGCAGGTCAAGAATCTGTTCTTCACGTCCCACTGAGCCTGTGCCTTTTCTTTTTTCTTTTCTTCTCCTTTTTTTTTGTGTGCCTTTTTTTCCACAATGTTTTGAAGATGCCATGCAAGCATACCCTTACGCCACAATATATAAGCACCAGGAACGAACTTGGTGGCCCTGGCCAAGGTGTTGATGGAGACATGGCTAGCCAAAAGGGGCCCTTTGCTGATGGCAATGGCTTGGACGAAGAAGTCAAAAGTGGAGAACATCGAAAGGTGGCCCGTCTTGGTCTCTTTTGTCCTTAGGGTAGGTTTGGATACCTTCGCATTCACCCCGGCTGCCCTCCAAGCGTCTATGGTTATGCAAAGCAAGCATTACCAGGACCGTCGTCGAGCGTCCGCAGGGTAGCCAGCAAACGTACAACTTTTGCGGTCGCTCTCGCAACACAGTGCACTGTACTTGAGATCGTGCAGGTTTCGGGAAAAACCAAGCCTGTGCGGAGGTAAACAAACCTACCCTCAGTCCCAGGGCCGTTTCGGGGCCATCAGCCAGGCCCACGGCAATCTAAAGCACTGCCGTGGTATTGGGGTTCCTCAACCTTAACCTCGACCTCAACTTCAACCTCATCCTCAACCTCAACCTCAACCTCAACCTCAACCTCAACCTCAACCTCAACCGCACCGAAGGAGGGACGGCCAGCATCATGGTACTCCTCAGTAGTGCCCATGAGGATGACCTGGAATGCCTAGATGGCAATGGAAGACGAGGCGTGGATCAGTCTGCGATTGCCGAGGTCATCAACGCCACCCTCGGAGAAGATATGAGTGCTAGCCTTGGACTAGAGGGCGTCACTGACCTCCATTCTTCTCTTAGAAAGAAGCTTGGAGGTCAAGGGACAAGCAACTCAAGGAGGAAGCAGCATAGGGGGCCGAGCGTGGTCCAGTGGGCCATGGTCTTGGATTTCCAAGGAGGGAGCTAGAGGTGATGCACACTCGCTGGACCCCTAAGTTAGGGGGGGTCCAGCGAGCCCTTAGGGCTCGCTGGACACTGCCATTAGGGGCCCTAACGGCAGTGTCACATCTCTAGCCGTTGGGAAACTTGCCAGTCTTGGTAGGAGTGGGTCCCGCAAAGTACAAGAAGCGACAGGTAAAGCGCAAGCAACAATGGGACAAAGCACATGCAGCAAAAGGTAAGCTGCAACACATGCCCCCTCTGGTGTTATACTTGAGTTCCTCTGATTTCTTTTGCGTTGTTTGTGTCACACAGCTGCGAAGCTCTCCTTGTGCATCCCAAGAAATGTTTTTTTGCCGCAGCCAAATTCATGTGTCTCATCCGGCTCCTCGCACAACCTGGTGGATTGGGTAGAGCAAGGAAGACCACCCTAGCACGATGGTGACATTGGTGTACCATGTACTGTATATTCAACATGAGTTTCCATTCGACAACTGTGCGATGTTCTATCTCCAAACCCGTTTTCCCTTTGTGCGTCCGTGCGGTGATGTGCCGAAATCACAGCTGTTCCACATGGCGTGGGCGCAGCAGGAGTACGTCCCAAGACCAGGACCAAGGGAAGGCGGCACGCACTCATTCGAAAGGAGTGGGCTGTTGAGATACGTCGTGCAGCAGGTGGATGTGTTGCCGCTGTACGACTACTACTTCAACCCGTTGAGCGCATTTGTGCTCCGAAGTGTGCATCGAACGAGTGCCAAGATGCAGACGCTTGATGTGTGGCAATGACATGTATCTGTTCTTTTCTTGAAAAAGATTTGTGCGTTTCTTGTTGGGCAAACTTCTAAGTCCGCCCCCATTGTCGTAAGAAAATCTTCAGGTTGCCCCCATTTTGAGGACCAATATCATGGATCATTGCCAGGTTGTACCCTTAATCTGCATGCTACAACAAATCATCTATAGAAAGCTCAATGCAGATAAATTGCTGACATTATCTTGCCTCCACTTCCAGTCGTGAGGGTAGAGCATAACCATTCATTTATGTGCCCCTGAGTATCTGAAATCAAAGGTGAGGGCTGATGTATCTTTGTTTTTTATTGACATCGTCTTTGTTGTGTTGCCTGACATGTATTGTTGGATTGTATTCTTGCAAGATTTTATTTCCTTGATGAGGAAAGCAACACAAACAATCATGTTTGAGCCAGTCTGTGAAGGCGTTGCGTTTGTGAAAAATATGACACAGGCATCCACGTCTCATCATCCTTATGTGGTATGTTACCTTCAACCCTCGTTGTGGTATTTTGAAAAAACGATGGAGAGTTGTCTACTAGTTATCAACGTCTATACATTTGTAAGAACCATATGACAATGGAGCTGATCTTGGAGATTTCGCAACTTGTCAAGGGCCATGTAAAACTGCCTTTATGCTCTCAACGTGTTTGTCAAAGTGCCTCCTTACATTTGTGCATTTTCTGATAAGGTGCTATGTATTCTGCAGGTGTGGAGTGTGGAGAGAGAGCTTAAGGAGATGACAACCTGCACTCTCTACCAGCAAGAGTTCCACTAGAAAAGGAAGAAAGATCATCTGATGATGCATCTGAAACGCTTACAGATTCAACTCCTATAACCTGGAAGAAGGGGCAACGTGATACACGGCCATGGAAGAAGATGCAAGACTTCCAGGGACAAGAGATAGTGAGGAAGAGCCGGAGTTTGTTTCCAAGATCTAACTTTTGGAAAAGTTGAAAGCACAGCGCTGAAACATGGTTAGTGTTTCGCATTCATGCACCATTATCCGATTTCGTATTCTGGTGCTTCATTTCACGTGTGCTTGCTTCCTCATGTGCTTCTTCAAGGTCTGAAAAAAAGTGGAACGTTCATAACAAATTCCAGTCATTAAATGTAGATCTTTACGAGTAACAAAAGGAGGAATGTGATTTTGAGATGTTTTCATGGAATGAGAAAAGTCAATGAATAGTGCAGTATTCATCCAAAACAGTGTAGGTGCAGCACTCTTCTAGAATTGCTCAAAAAACTCATTTTGAGCTATGGGAGTTGATTTAGAGTTCACAAAATCAACTCTGGTAGTTAAAAATCTCTATGCGGGTATACGTGTATACATGTGTGCATGTGTGTGTGCGTGCATGCATGCAGTCCCCAAGCCGATCCCCACACAACCTCCCGACCTGTGACAGAACTACCTTGTTCTGATTTGCTCTGATTTTCATTTCCAGGTGCCTACTCAATGGAATCACAAGTCGTAAACCGCTTCATGCATTCGCCTTTTCCATCCACCTACTAGTTCGCCCGTGCCTATGTTCGGAGCCCAAAAACTCACCCGACCCGCTTCACTCCCGTTGCCGCCACCTTTGACCCTCTTTCATTTTCTCAGGAAAACGCAGCCATGTCTAGGGCTCCCCTACCGCTCCGTAACGTAATTTATGGCTCCTCATTTCGACAACCGTGGCCCCCGTGCCAATCCCAACACCACCTCACGTCCCATTATGTCACCACCGCGTCGCCTGCTCTGATTCTGTTTCCTAGTACCTACTGAGTAGAATCGCAAGCCGTAACCTGCATCGTAGAGTGTGTTTGGCGTGATTTTACATGGCACATTTGCCTCTGCCATCCATCCACTGGTTCACCATTGCCTGCATCCGGAGCATAGAAACTCACCAGACCCGCCCCTCTCCCGATGCCGCCACCTCTGACCCTCTCCGCATTTGTTTTGGGAAATACAGCCGTGACTGGGACTCCCCTACCGCTCCGCAATGCAATTTAGGGCTTGTCATTCTGACAATCGTAGTCCCCGTGCCAATCCCCACACCACCTCCCGTCCCGTGATGGCTTCACCTCATCGCTTGCTCCGATTTTTGTTTTGTGGTGCCTACCCACTGGAATCGCAAGCTGTAAACTGTTTCGTGGAGCCCGTTTTACGGGCTTTGCATGGTGTATCTTCCTCTACCGTATACCGAGTGGTGTGGCCATGCCTGCGTCTCGAGCCCAAAACTCACCCAACCCACTCCGCTCCCTTCGCCGCCACCTCTGACTCTCTCAACATATTTACAAGAAATCACAGACGTGACGTGGACTCCCCTACCACTCCGCAACGTAATAATGGCTCCTCATCCCAACCACCACAGTCTTCATGCCAATCCCCACACCACCTCCCATCGCGTGACGGTTCCACTTTGTTGTCTACTCTGATGTTCATTCCCTGGTATCTTTGCATTGGAGCTGCGAGCCGTAAACGATGTCATGGAGCGTGTTTCACATGCTCCTGCACAATGCATTTGCCTCCTTCATCCATCCACTGGTTTGTCCATGCCTACGTCCGGAGCCCAAAATCTCACCCGATCCGACCCACTCCCGTCGCCTCCACCTCTGACCCTCTCTGCATTTTCTCGTGGAAGCAAAGCCATTACTAGGTCTTCCCTACCAATCCGCAATCTATTTCACGGCTCCTCATTCCTACCATCGCAGCCCTCGTGCCCATCTCCACTCCACCTCCCGTTTCGTGACAGCACCACCTCGTCGCCCGCTCCAATTTTTGTTTCCTTGTGGCTACCCACTAGAACCACAAGCCGTAAACTATGTCGCGGAGCGCATTCCGCATGCTTCTCCACGGTGTGTTCGCCTCTGTCATCATGCCATTGGCTTGCCCATACCTGCGTCTGGAGCCCAAAAACCCACCCGACCAACCCCACTCCTGTCGCCGCCACCTCAGACCCTCTCTGCATTTTATCGGGTAAACAAACTCATGACTAGAGATCGCCTACCACTCCACAACGTAACTTACGGCTTCTCATTCTTACCACCGCACCCCCTGTGCCAATTTTCACACCACCTCGCATCCCGTGTTGGCACCACCTCGTCGTCTGCTCTGATTTTTGTTTCTTGGTGCCTATCCACAGGAATCGTAAGCCGTAAACTGTCTCGTTGAGCGTATTCCAAATGCTTCTACACAATTCATTGACCTCTTTCATCCATCCAACGGTTTGCCCGTGCCTGTGTCCAGAGCCCAAAAACTCACCCCAACCGCCCCGCTCCCATCACCACCACTTCTGACCCTCTCCGCATTTTCTCAGGAAAATGCAGCCGTGACTAGGGATCTCCTACCGCTCCGCAACGTAGTTTACGAATTCTCATTCCGAACACCGTTGTCCCCGTGCCAGTCCCCACACCACCTCCCGTCCTGTGACCTCACCACCTGGTCACAATCTGATTTTTGTTTCCTAATGTCTAGCCACTGGAATTGCAAGCCCAAAACAACTTCACAATGTGTGTTCCACGTACTTTTGCATGATGCATTCACCTCTGCCATCCACCCACTGCTTGGCCAGTGTCTGCATCTGGAGCCCAAAAAATCATCCGACATATTCCGCACCCGCTCTAATCAGCGTCACCTCTAACCCTCTCCGCATTTTCTCAGAGAAACATAGCTGTGACTAGGGCTCCCCAATCGCTCCACACCGCGATTCATGGCTCCTCACTCTAACCACAAAAGCCCCCAAGATAATGAGTTATGGTTAATCGCCCGTCTTTTATACACTCAATAACCTATGTATACTACTCCTGCATAATTGTCACTTCCTAGAAGTTTACTGGTGTTCATGCACTTGATACATCACCACTTTCTCAATGAACAAACAATTCTTATTTCCATGGATGATTTGAATGCATTTTGTTCAGGTCAAAGCAATCCATTTACGTTTATCACAAAATGTAGTTACTTGTTTTGCTTTGGGCATATTTCTCTACCAATGTATCCTTGGGGTTCATTCTGTCATACGTAGTATTGGCTCGAAAGATAGCTAGGGACACAGTTGAATAATTGTAAGGCATTGGAACACTTATCGACTTTGCGAGGCCCGTCACCGTTATTCTCTCCATGTCATCCCCCCCCCCCCCCCNGGGGGGGGGGGGGGGGGAGGGGGTATATCGTGAAGTGTATCGTACATCGACATAAAACTGTACACAAGTGTACAAATACACTAGTGTATCGGAACCACCCCCCGCCATATCCACTACTAGATACAACTCCCCAATACATTCTTGACTTCGGAAGGGGCAGGGGGGGTGGGTGTCGGCGACAACCCCCCCCCCCTCCCCTCAAAAGTCAAAAGTAAACACGGCCCATGTTTCGGTAAGTGTTTCTGGTACATATGGCAAGAAATAGACGTATCAATTATTTGTAAAGAAAACTATAAGAGATCGACCCAGATCGGAGTGTACCGACGGTTGTCAGAATCAGAATCCAGGAATGACCGAGTGCTATGCACAGTGAGCGAGTTGTGATCGGCACAACTGCACCCCGGTTAGGGGTCGGACCCCCCCTCCCCCCAAAACACAAGAGTGTATTGGGGGAGTGTGTCGGGTTGTGTACTATAGGCACGTTGAATCTTATACACAAGTGTATGAATACACTAGTGTATTTATTCAGCCACTCTTCAGATACACTACCCAATACACAGGCCTAACACACTTCGGCTTTGTGGGGGGGNCTCCCCCCCCCCCAAAGTAAAAAGTGTATCTGGAGAGTGTATTGGAAAGTGTAGCTGGTAGACAACTGAAAAGATACACTTGTGTATACTTACAAAATTCCGACAAAGCTGAATGGCATCGTCGATCGAAGGCATCGGACGGTTCACAAAAGAGGACATACTCGCAAAAAGAATACTCTACTGGCATCGTACAAGCAAACCAACCAATCTCCGATCGGACGTCCACCCCCCCCCCCACCCCCCACACAAAACCTCACGTGTGTATTGGGGGAGTGTATCAGGGAGTGTATCGCAAGCTCGCCAAAGAATATACACTTGTGTATTTGTACATTTGTGTTTTCATCCGGCCCCCTTCCACATACACTACCCAATACACCCCCACAATACATTCTGACCTTGGGGGGAGGGGGGGCGACGAACTCTTGTTTCAATATCGAGAACTGAAACTGATTAGTATTGGGGGAGTGTATTCGGGGGTGTATCGTGCATGCACAAAAAAATGTACACAAGTGCATTGACACATAAGTGTATTAAATTGCCCAGTTAAACTTCGCTATTCATCTGGACCTCGTGGGGGGGAGGGAGGGGGGCGGGGGAGGGGGCATGTGGGGAACGCTCAAGCGATGAAAAAAAACAGAGGCGACCTTTTGTGCGGGCGTTGATCACGAGTACTGAATTTCCAGTACCGAGGACAATTTAGCATCATTGAAAGAAATACAAAAATAACACGAAGTCTCAGAAGGAACATAATAGGCAAAAATGTGAATTCATTTACGTTCAGGTGAATTTTCAAAATTACTATAGAATACTTCATTCAGAAATGTTTTCAGGTCATGTATTTCTTAAGAAAGTTCTATGAAATTCTTGTGGTCATGTACACAAAACAAACTGTGAACGTGATTTTCCCCAACAATTTCTGGGAAACATTGTTGATGGTCTAGGTTAATTTCCTAGGAGGATCCTCACCATATGTTGCAGTGTTTTACACACTTTATCGAGTGTGTGGATTTGGGGTGATTGACCATGAATGAAGATAATCCCCACACGACCTCCTGTCACATGTCGGCACCACCTCGTCGCCTGCTCCGATTTTTGTTTCCTGGTGCCTATCCACTAGAATCGCAATCCGTATACTGTGTCGTGGAGTGCATTCTGCGTGCTTCTACACGGTGTGTTTGCCTCTACCATCCACCCATCGGTTTGCCCGTGCCTGTGTCTGGATCCCAGAAACTCACACGACCCGTCCCACTCCCGTTGCGGTCACCTCTTACCCTCTCAGCATTTTCTTGGAAAAATGCAGCTGTGACTAGGGCTCCCCTACCACTTCACAATGCAATAACGGCTCCTCATTCTGACCACCGCAGCCCCTGTGCAAATCCCCACACCACCTCACATCCCGTGACAGCACCACCTTGTCCCGTGCTCTGATTTTCACTTCGTAATCCCTACCCACTGGTATTTGTAGGCATAAGCTGTGTTGCAGAGTGCGTTCCATGTATTTCTGCGTTCGCCTCTGCCATCAACCCACCGGTCTGCCCGTTCCTGCATTCGAAGCCCAAAAACTCACCCGTCCCGCCCCGCTCCCATCGCCGCCACCTCTGACCCTCTCCACATTCTCTTAGGAAAATGTAGCCGTGACTAGGACTCCCCTACCACTCCACAATACAATTTACAGCTCCTCAATCCAACCACCGTAACCCCTGTGCAAATCCAGACACCACCTCCCATCCCTTGACGGCACCACCTTGTCGCTTGATCCAATTGTTGTTCCCAAGTGCCTACCCACTGGAATCGTGAGGCATAAACTGCGTCGCAGAGCACATTCCAAGTGCTTCTGGTCGGTGTATCTTCCTCTACCATCCATCCACCAGTTTCCCCGTACCTGTGTCCGGAGCCCAAAAACTCAACTGACCCGTCCCGCTCTCGTCGCCGCCACCTTTTACCCCCTCTGTATCTTCTCAAGGAAACAAAGCTGTTACTAGGGCTCTCCTATCTTCCAACAATGCAATTTACGGCTCCTCATTCCGACCATCATAGCCCCCTTGCTAATCTCCACACCACCTCCAGTCCCGTGACGGTACCACCTTGTCGTCTGCTTTGATTTTTGTTTCCTCGTGCCTACCCACTGGAATTTTGACCCTAATTTTCATCGTGGAGCACGCTCCACATACTTCTGCATGGTGGATTTACCTCTGCCGTCCTCCCATCATTTTGCCCATGTCTCTTTCCACAGCCCAAAAGATCACACGACCTGCCCCGCTCTTGTCACCGCCACCTCTTGTTAAACATTGTGAACTTAAGAACACCGAGATCCGTCCTTTGGGCGGGAGCTGTTAGATGGTCATTTAGGAAAAAGGAGTAGTCACGCTCAGGTCCATCTATGACGGCATTTAGTGGTGGGCAAGGTGGTCTTCCCCTCATGTGAGAGACATCGCGTATGTAGTCTCCGTCCTTGTTGTTTCACTTCTTCTTACTAATACTCAACTTATCTTGATCCACTCTAATCCACCCTCCTGCTGTCATCTTCAACAACTCTGACCCTCTTAGCATTTTCTCATGGAAATACAGCTGTGATGTGGGCTCATTGCCACTCTGCAATGCAATTTACGGTTCCTCATTCCGACCATGGCAGCCAACATGCCAATCCCCGCTCCACCTCCAGTCCAATGATGGCACTACCTCGTTGCCTGCTCCGGTTTTTCCTTCTTGGTGCCTACCCACTAGAATTGTGAGCCGTGAATTACGTCACGGAGTACATTCTGTGTGCTTTTGCATGGTGCAATTGCCTCTGCCATCCATCCACCTGTTTGTCCATGCCTGCATTCAGAGCCAAAAACTCACTCGTGCTGTCCCGCTCCAATCTCCGCCACCTTTGACCCTCTCCGCATTTTCTCGGGAAAATGTAGCCATGACCAGGGCTCCCCTAAGGCTTCGCAATGCACTTTATGGCTCCTCATTCCGACTACCACAGTCCTCATGTAAATCCCCATACAACATCCGGTCCCTTGATAGTACCACCTCGTCGCCTGCTCTGATTTTCGTTTCTTGGTGTCTACCAACTGGAATTGGAAGGCATGATTTATGTTGTGGAGCTCATTCCACGTTCTTTTGCATGATGCATTTGCCTCTGCCATCCACCCACTGGTTCACTTGGCTTTCATCCAAAGCCCAAAAACTCATCCAACCCGCCCCGCTCCTGTTGTCGCCACCTCTGACCCTCTCCAAATTTTCTAGGGAAGACGCTGCCGTGACTAGGGCTTCCCTACTGCTCAATAACACAGTTTACGGCTCCTCATTCTGAGCACTGCAGTCCCCGTGCCAATCTCCACAACCTCCCATCCCGTAGTGAGACCACCCCGTCGCCTGCTCTGATTTCTGTTTCTTGGTGCCGACCCAGTGGAATTGCAAGCCGTAAACTACGTGGCGGAGCGTGTTCTGCATGCTTTTGTACTGTGTATTTGCCTCTGACATACATCCACCGATTTGTCTGTGCCTGTGTCCGGAGCCCAAGAACTCACTCAACTTGCCATGCTCCCATTGCCACTACCTCTGACCCTCTCCGAGTTTTCTTGGAAAAATGCAGCCGTGACAAGGGCTCCCCTACCGCTGCTCGATGTAATTTACGCCTCCTTGTTTTGACCAGGGCAGTCTCCGTGCAAATCTCCTCACCATCTTCCATCCTGTGACGGCACCTTCTTGTTGCCAGCTCCGATTTTTCTTTCCTATTGCCTACGCACTGGAATTTCAAGCCCTAAAGTGCATTGTGGAATGCGTTTCGCGTGCTTCTGCACAGTGGGCTTACCTTATCCATTCACCCTCCAGTTTGCCCGTGCCTACGTCCAGTGCCCAAAAACTCATCCAACGTGCCCCGCTCCCGTCACCGCTACCTCCAACCCTCTTGGTATCTTCTGCTGGAAACAGAGCTGTGAATATTACTCCTTACCGCTCCGCAACTCAATTTCCAGCTCCTTGTTCCGACCACCACAGTCCCTATGCCAATCCCCACACCACCTCCCATTCAGTGACGGCACCATCTCATTGCATGCTCCGGTGTTTTCTTCCTGGTGCCTATCTAGTGGAATCAAGAGCTATGAACTGCGTCCCAAAGCATGGCTGTATGATTCTACATGGTGCATTTGCCTCTGTCATCCACAAACCATTTTGCCTGTGCTTGTGTTTTGAGCCCAAAAACTCTCCTGTTGCCACCACCTCTGACCCTTTCCGCATTTTCTCACGGAAACACAGCCATGACTAGGGCTCCCCTACTACCCCGCAATGCAACTTACAGCTCCTCATTCCAACCACCGCAGTTCCCGTGCCATCACGACACCACCTTGTCGTTTACTCTGAATTTTTTTTCCTGGTACGTATCCATTGGAATGGCAAGCCCTAAAGTGTGTTACAAAGTGTGTTCCACGTACTTATGCATGGTGCATTTGCCTCTGCCATCCACCCACCGTTTTGCCCGTGCCTGGGTCCAAAGCCCAGAAACTCACCCGACCCGTCCCGCTCTCATTGCTGCCACCTCTGACCCTCTTTGCATTTTCTCAAAAAACACAGCCGTCACTAGGGCCTCCCTACCAGTCCTCAACACAGTTTATGACTCCTCATTCCGACTACTGTAGCCCCCACGCCAATTCCCACACCACCTCCCGTCCTGTGACGGCACCACCTCGTCGCCTACTCCAATGTTTGTTTCTTAGTGCCTACCCACTGAAATCACGAGCTATGAACTGTGTCATGGAGCACGTTTTGTGTGCTTCTACGGGATACATCCGCCTCTTCCATCCATCCGCCGGTTTGCCCTTGCCTGCGTCTTGAGCCCAAAAACTTATCCAGCCTGCTCCACTCCCGTCGCCGCCAACTCCGACCCTCTCTTCATTTTCTTAGGAAAATGCAGCCATTGCTAGGTCTCCTCTACTAATTTGCAATGCAATTTATGGCTCCTCATTTTGACCACCGGAACCCTCGCACCAATCCCCACTCCACCTTGCGTCCCATCATGGCACCACCTTGTCGCCTACTTTGATTTTTGTGTCCTGGTACCTACCTGCTGGAATCGCGAGCCGTAAATTGTGTCGTGGAGCGCGTTGTGCGTGCTTCTGTTTGGTTGGTTTGCGATAGGCACCGGTTTGCCCGTGCCTAAAATTGGAGCCCAAAAACTCACCTGACCAACCCTGCTCCCGTTGCCGCCACCTCTGACCCTCTCCGGCTCACAACAAGCAAACATATGAAAATATTCCTTCTCCTCCTTACCATACTCATCCAATTCACCATGTTTCTCATTTCCTAGGAACATGCGGTTTCTTTGTACATAACTACATACAAGTTTCCTCCTCCTTTTCTTCTTTTATGGGATATGAAAGAAAAGAATGCAATTTTGTTTTCCACCTTTCATGGAATGATTTCATGTCACACCCTCACCATCACTGTTTTTGTGGCCACTGTCACAATATGTATTACGTCACTTCTATTTGCAATGTCGTTTGTGCTATATGAAATAAGAACGTATGTTTTGTTCTCGTGCACCATTGAATCACTTCTGGTACCAGCATTTTTTCCGTTTTGGGAAGTGACAAATCATGTTCATTTCCTGGTTCACAGAATTGCAGATTCTTCTTTCTCTAGCACGGAGGGGAGCTACCTACTACATAACACCGCACAGCTACTCCGGTAAAGCATCCCTCCAGTTCACTGGAAAGGCATCATCCATCTTAAACTTGGAACCTACTGTCATCTGAATTCTCTGCAAGAACTCAGCTCTGCTCAAGTCTCTGACTCTCAAACACCAAACCAAGACTCTACTAGAGATCCCAAGGCCCCTATAAGCCTAGCAACACCTGCCAGCCTGGGTAGAGGCTGCCCTGGTGACCAATCAAGCTGAATGCTACGCAAAGATCCTTCCTCGGCCGATCCTTAGGGGCTAGCAAGGCGGTGCCCTATTATGGGCATGGAGCTGTGCTAACCTAGTTTGCCTAGGTTTTCATGCACCATAGCTGTAAATTTTCATGATCAAAATTCCCAGTTCTTCCCATCCAAAATCTCGATTTCTTTCTCCTACTATTGACACAAAACGATCCTCCCGTTAAGGGTCCTGACTTTTGTTACCTGTTACACAAGTTGACACGTTTCTATTCTTGAAACTATAGATCATTTTTTTCCTAGCCACGAATGTTTCCGTCAAGAATCAGAGGTCTGAAACATACCATGGAAACGTATTCAAATTTTGCAAGGAAATTTGAACTAAGTGTAGGACTAATTAATACATGTTTTGCATTGAAAAAGCAGAGAATCGTGCGTGACTTATCTAATTCCTCAAAATTCCTTGGATTTCATTTTATCCATCCAATGATAGTTTCAATAGTTCTATGATTTAAGGGATGATATGCAAAGAATAAAATCCAAAGAAAATTACATGGAAAACTGAAAGTGAAATTTCTACTCATAACTAGCTGTTCACTAAACAGTTTTTGAATTCACACCGATGAAAAAGGCGATCTCCTTAGAAAACCTTTAAAATGTATAAAAAATGTTCATGGGCAAAATTATACCTTACAACATTGAAAACAACTACATTTTCTATTCCAGATGCCGTATTCAACTTGAAAACATCTTAGATGTTTTGTTCATGTCGATCAAAGCAATAAAAGGGAGGTATTGTATTGAAGACTTTCTTGAGGATGGAAAATGCATGATGATGGGTAGAAATTCTAGCGTTATGTGCAGAAATTCGGGATGAATCATGAAATTTCCATTGTTAAGCGATGTTCATTGAAAAGTATTGTTATGCACGAAAAAACCTCTTTGGGGATGGCTTAAGAGTTTTATTGGTACAAAAATTATCTTTTGTATTAAGGCAAAAAATAAGTTTTGGATGAATTTTTAGAATGTTACATGCTTTCTCATGATACGATACATCATATTTCAAAAAATTTCCTGAAATAAAGTTCCATACAAATCTCATCAATATGGAAATAAAAGCTTTTCAAATGTCATATAATTGGATATGAACATTTGGAATGGAGATTTAGTGTGTCCAATGTTGTAAGTTACAATTTTGCTACATTGGTTATAAGTATCCTTGCAAATCAGTAAGTTCTAGACTAACATGAAGATTTGTACACCATCATTGACAATGTGAGGAACAAGCCCGGGAAGAATAGAGCTACTTACTGCAAATAAATTTTGTGACCAAACAAGAATCACTAACAAGTTGCAAGTCAAAGAACCTACCAATAAGACTTCAAACTGACTTCTGACAAGGCAATCTTCCCCGAAGGATTTAACCAAAAAAAATTATCGCAAATAGGCTGCGATGTAACCCAAAGGGTTGCTTTTGCGCGACGCCATGGCTGACTTGGGATTATGGCCCCTCTACCGTTGTCTTGCAGAAATCTTGCCCGAGATCCAATCACTTTTGACTTCCTCCCAAAAAATTTCACATGCGGAAAAGGTTGGGAGACTAAAATCCCCCTTTATTGAAAGGAAACTTCCCATGACCTGCTGCCACAAAGCCTGAGAGATGCCTGGACCTTAACAAAACTCACAACCCCTGAATGTTGTGAGGGGAGTGTGCCGAAACCAATTTCTTTGACTATTTCGAGGAAATTTTGGGGTATGAGGCAAAACACCATGAGTCAAATCCTGAGTGGCGAAAAAACAAGAATTTAGCTGGTAGATGGACTAGCGCTTTGGGCCAGGTATGGAAGCACGTTATTTCTCCAAATCCAACAAGAAGTCCTTGCAAAAACCTTGGCACGACATGGCAACGATGCCACTCATGTCCAGGCAGCCAGCGTTGTCCTTGGATGCCGTGATCAAGAGGCTCCTCAAGTGCCCTTTTCTTGCGGATGTGCCAATAGACGACAGGTTGGAGGAGGTTGACAACCTGATTGCTGTGGAGACTGGTGGAGCCATTCAGACGCGCATCACTCGCATGGATGGCCACTTCCTGCATGCATGCTCACAACATTTTTGGCATAGGTGTCATAGCGCTTAGAGTTGTTGGTCAACATATTTCCCCAACCTCTCTCTCTCTCTCTCTCTCTCTCTCTCTTTCTCTCTCTCTCTCTCTCTCTCTCTCTCTCTCCCTCTCTCTCTCTCTCTCTCTCTCTCTCTCTCTTTCTCTCTCTCTCTCTCTCTCTCTCTCTCTCCC
>SZWC01000295.1:16703-28941 GCA_023375785.1 Penium margaritaceum | reverse complement strand
TTCTTACCGTTCACCTCCACCTCCACCTCAACGTCTCCTTGGCCGGCCGCAGGCTCGACTTTGTCGTTCGCGACCACCATAGACTTGGCAGATTTGGAGTAGCGGACGAATCCCACCTTCTCGACTTGGGTGTGCTCCTCGGCGCCGGAATCCAGGCACCGCCTGTTGGCCCCTTTGAGGTTATGGTTTGTGGTGCCGTTGAGGAGCGCCTTCTTGCCTTTGGCATCCTTGCCGCCGGCCTTCACCTCCTGCGGGCACTCACGGGCCCAATGGCCCTCCTTGCCACAATTGTGGCACGCACCTTTCTTGATGCCCTTCTTGCCGCCACCCTTTCCGCCGCCTCCCTTGCCGCCACTGCCGCCACCACGCGTTTTGGTGACCAGGGCCGATGAGGATGACGAGGCCTCGCCGCCACTGCGACGTTGCGCCTCGTTGCGGATATACTCGGCGACTGCGCCATAGGTCAGCTTGTCCTCCGCCCATCCACCGAGGACGGTAATGAGGGGGCTCCAACTGTCAGGTAGAGCCATGAGGAGAGCCATCGCCTGCAGCTGAGAGTCGACCTTCCACCCCACATCGTTGCATTGCGAGGCGAGCGACTCAATCTGCTGCATGGCGACGAGGATGTCCTCGCCCTCCTCGATCCTCACCGTAAGAAGCCGCTTCATCGCGAAGATCCGGTTTGCAAGCGACGTCGATTGGTGGATGGTGCAAAGCTTTTGCCATGCTTCGGCAGCCAGCACGCTGCCTTGGAAGTAGCCCCACTGGTTCTCGGCAGTAGACGACAGCAAGAGCATGAGCGCCTCGGTATTTTTCTTTGCGAAGGCCTACTTCTCTTCGTCTGTCGCGGTCTTCTCGTCGAGGACCTCCGTGCCCTTCATCACGTCGAGTAGCCCCTTGTGTGCGAGGTAGATGTCAAAGTGCCACCTCCACAACCCAAAGCCAGGGCCACCCGCATACTTCTGGATCAGATGCGACTCCATTCTCAGCGCCATGTTGCGCTTCTGCTACCTGGGTCGTCAGACGTTGACAGCGAGGTTGTCCGAGACGTTCCTCCTGTCCGCCGCGGAAGCCGTGAACGTTTGGGACCGGTCAGGGCTGTGGGCCCATAACCCTTTGTTGGAAATGTGCTTCCAACGTGGCCTGACCACGTCCTGAGGTTCACAACCCTTTTGGGCAGCAGTCTTAGACGAAGTGTGTGCTTTCTGGTCGCCACACACTATGTGAGCAGAAATCTGACGGAATTCAGCAACACCCAAAGTTTGAAGGGCTGGGGATCAATTCTGAGTGGATTACTGGACACGGACAACATCAGCAAAGTTATAGTTCTAGTCACAAGCTTTCTAACGCACCAAACCGCGTGCAATTTGGACCACCTTAGCGCCCGATACGCGATTCGGAGTGCATCATTGAGTCTCTGTCCCCGACAGAGCACTAGCGTGAGTGACGGGTGCCCGAAGCGCCCTGGACCTCAATGAAGCATCAGACCGCCATTCCGAAGTGCACATGGCTCCTATGAGCCATGGGATATTGCTGCTAGAATCCCCCAAGGGGCGCCTCGGCTATGGTGTGCGTGGTGGGAGTCGAACTGGTCACCGCCGGATCACTTTTCGGTCGGTACCAAGTCTGCCGTCCAAACCCGGACGGCCAGCACTACCTCCCAACTTTGACGGACCATAACTCCCTCAATTCTTAGCCGATTTCTGCGATTCAAATTGCAGCTGGTCCAGCTTGTCCTCTAGTTTCTGAAACATCCATCCATGCATGCAAACATGCACTGTACAAGGATCTGGAGCCATCGCCCTGAAGACGGCAACTCCAGGGCATGGCACGGAGCAATATGTAACAGTGTGGCTTCCACCCATCACGACCGACACTGCTAGTTTACCGATATATCCACATTTGGGGTATATGGCATAGGAGGTCGTGACGACACGACGGGCCTCCGGACTGCACCGAGACTTCTCCAGCACCTACGACAGCGCCGGCGAGACGCGGTCGATGCGTTCCGGCAGCCATGTGGGCTTGTCAGGAGGTAGGAGAGTTTTCTCGGTGGGTTCAGACCCGCGCACCCGGTCGACTGTACCGGTGCGACGAGGAGACCCGATGGCTATTGTGGGGCTTTCGATGTTCGGAAAGCCGTCTGTGATGTCTGGACGTTGATTCCGAGATGTTTTGGCACTGCTCATNGGGTATATGGCAGAGGAGGGCGTGACGACACGACGGGCCTCCGGACTGCACCGAGACTTCTCCAGCACCTACGACAGCGCCGGCGAGACGCGGTCGATGCGTTCCGGCAGCCATGTGGGCTTGTCAGGAGGTAGGAGAGTTTTCTCGGTGGGTTCAGACCCGCGCACCCGGTTGACTGTACCGGTGCGACGAGGAGACCCGATGGCTATTGTGGGGCTTTCGATGTTCGGAAAGCCGTCTGTGATGTCTGGACGTTGATTCCGAGATGTTTTGGCACTGCTCATGTTTTCTCGGTGGTCGAGACCCGGGCACTCGGAGAGTTGTTCCGGTGCCTCGAGGAGACCACCTTTGTTACTCTCGTGGTGTATGTAGTGTGTTCTCCCTGTTGACTCATTTGGGTTCAGCAGGGGTGACGGGGCCCGGTGCGGTTAGCTGCCGGCGCCCCTATATAAGCCCGCTAGGGGCTCATTTGTAAACTTTCCTTGTTCTTTTTATTCAGCGTTCCTGACTTAGCCAAATTCTTGCCGTCTTGTATCGCACTCGCACACAGAGCTCATGTTCGTTTTTGCATGGGCCTACATGCCCTAAAAATTATTTCCAATTGTCCCAACCAAATCTCATTCTTTCAACCAGATCTTTGCCGTCTCTCTACCATTCTCAGCGTCGTCTGTACCATTTTGTCCCTCATGACTCACACTGGCACACAGTACATGGCTAAAGGGGTCTTCTACATTCCCTCAACACATACAGCCATGATAACAATTGCACCTGATCCGGCAATTGCAGTTGCAGTCATACTTGTAGTCACACTAGTAGTTGCAATTGCAGTCACAGTTGGAGTTGCAGTGGCAGTCAGTCACACTCACACTCACACACACACACGGTCAATGTCACAATTAGAGTCAAAGTCACCACCATTGCAGTCTTAGTCACAGTAACATTCACAGTTTCAGTTTTAGTCAGTCACAGTTATGGTTGGAGGCGTAGTCACATCTGTAGTTGCAGTCACTGGTAGAGTCACAGCCAAAGATTTTGATTCAGTCACAGCCCAAGTCATTGCCATAGTGAGTCACAGTCACAATTGCAGTCGTCGTCATAGTTAAGGTCGCAATCACAGTTGCAGTTGTAGTAACAGTCATGTTTGCATAAGCAGTCGTGATTGTAGCTGCAGGTTGACAAAGTGCGTAGAAGCTTCCTAGCAACACGGCCGCTGACCGGGCGTCAGTGCCTAGTCAGACGGTGACGACAAGCACAGGTCGTACACACAACGGCAAGGGTTTGGCTAGGAGACACAAGTCCAAGTTTCAGAATGCTTCAATATAGCATATGCAAAGAGAAATGACAACTGACAGGTCCAGGGCATAAATACCTGCCGCGGCGCACGGCGGGTGTCGCACGCGGCAGTCCAAGAGCTGTCCTAAAACCGGCCCAAAACCACTGTTTTGGCCGTAACTCTGCGCACACATGTCAGAATCCTACGCCGTCTGAACCTAGACGTGCAGAATCAAAAGACGCACGCAACGACTGGTCACATGCATGCATCCATCGACTGACAGCGAGTANAGAGAAATGACAACTGACAGGTCCAGGGCATAAATACCTGCCGCGGCGCACGGCGGGTGTCGCACGCGGCAGTCCAAGAGCTGTCCTAAAACCGGCCCAAAACCACTGTTTTGGCCGTAACTCTGCGCACACATGTCAGAATCCTACGCCGTCTGAACCTAGACGTGCAGAATCAAAAGACGCACGCAACGACTGGTCATATGCATGCATCCATCGACTGACAGCGAGTATACAATGCAAAAACATGCAAATGGGCCTCATGCCCAGTCCGCCGAAAGGCGCCTGCAAGACGTAGAAGACACAGCAAGAAGTCCCGGTGACATCTGGGGCTCTGGGACAGTGGTCGGTCAGCTCCGGACGGGTAGTCCGCCGCCTGTCGTCACGCCGGTGTCACTAGGGCCGCCTGCCTCAGGGATCTGCACGAGTATGGACACGGCCGAGTGGTCACAGTAAACTGTACAGGAACGGCAGAAATCACAACACTCCCCCATGACCCGATGGTACACATGTCCATACACGTGCAGCACTGGTACAACCACATAGTGAGTGACACAGACAGATGAGACGGCAACGTGCATCCCACACTCAACCACTGTCACGCAAGGGGCGAAGCCCAACAGAACGAATAGCCACCTGGAACTTTCCGCGGGCAAGTGCCTTCGTCAAGAAATCAGCTCGCTGCAAGTCAGTGCCAACCCACATGATGGAGATCACGCGTCGCTCCACCAGATCCCGAACGAAGTGATGCTCAACCGCAATGTGCTTTGTGCGAGCATGAAAAACACCAGAGTTCTCCGCAATGACGAGAGCACTCTGGTTGTCGCAACGCAGCACAATGGCGGGTACTGACTGCCCAAGCTCAAGAAACAAGCACTGCAGCCAAACTGCCTCAGCAGCCCCTGTCCCCAAAGCCACATACTCTGCCTCCGACGAGCTACGTGCAATGCAGCCCTGCTTCCCGCTTCGCCAAGACAAAGCAGTACCACCGAGCAGAAACACGTAACCAGTGCGACTGCGCCCGTCAGGACTCCAAGCCCAATCGCTGTCAGTGTAGCCGTCAAGGACCACCGAACACTGCCGACGAAAGCAGAGTCCGAGGTACGGCGTGGAGACCACGTACCGTACCACTCGCACAGCCGCGTGAAGAGCTCTCGCACGTGGAGCCTGCGAGAACTGAGCGAGGAGGTTGACGGCGAACNGCCTCCTTCACGGCCTCCAGCGACGGAGACGCGATCAGAAGGTCATCAACATAGACCAGGATGGCGGTAAACCGCTCGGGTGTCGGTAGGATGAAGAGTGAGGGGTCTGCCTCGCTCTGTACGTATCCTGCGCGAGTCAAGGTGCCAGTGATCTCCCGGTTCCAACACCGTGGAGACTGCTTGAGGCCGTACAAGGACTTGCGCAAGCGCCAGACCTTGTCACCGTCCTGAAAGCCTGGTGGTTGAGCCACGTAGATCTCCTCATCCAAAGAGCCATGGAGGAACGCGTTGTTCACATCCATCTGGTGTAGTTCCCAGTCATGCTCAGCTACTACACCGAACAGAGCTCGAGCTGAGGTCATGCGGCCGACAGGGGCAAGGGTGTCAGTGTAATCAACTCCCTCAATCTGAGAGAACCCCTTGACGACCAAACGAGCCTTGTAGCGTTCCAGTGAGCCATCCGGCTTCACTTTCTTGCGAAAGACCCATTTGACCTGAATCGCCTTCCTCCCAGGGGGAAGGTCGACGAGCTCGTAGACTCCGTGCTCTCGGATAGCGCGAAGCTCATCCTCGCAAGCAGCTTGCCAGGCATCAGCATCCTGCAATGAGAAAGCCTCCCTCAATGTGCCCGGGTCTGGCGCCATAGAGGGGGAACTCTGCGTGGCAAGTGCACACGCCTCAGTGTCTGGCCTGACGGCCACGAGATCAGCTGCTGTGTCACAGGCAACATGGAACTCGCAGGTGACCAGGTCGTGCCCTATGGGGCACGCTGGGTGTACCTCTGAAAGCTCAGTGCGGACACTCAGGCCTAAGGCCTTTGTGCCAGGATCACCGCTCGCAATGCTGTGAGAGGGACGTCTGGGTCCGGAACCCGACGCTCGCTGAGCTCCAGAATCTAGTGGTCGAAGGCGACCAACGGGCTCACGAGAGTAACCGGAGGTCGAGGGGCGCACCTCAGGCGCAGGAACAGGTACGACCACAGGGACAGGTGCAACCACAGCTGGTGAGGGCTGAGATGAGGCAGTCGGAGATGCCGTGCGTGGAGATGCGTGTGTGGGGGACACTGAGCTCGGGATGACAGCGGGCAAGGCTGGCCCGGACACTGAGACCGGAGTGTCAGCCGACGTAGAGACAGGAGTGGGCTGGGCTGGGTCAGACGCCGGAACAGGGGTGCCAGTGGACACAGTGGGTGATGCAGGAGGGGGCGTGGGAGCAGCAGTATCTATGGGATGCGAAGCAGGCTGGACAGGCGGGATCTCTGGACCAACGGCAATGATAGCCGGATCATCAAGTGCCGGAGATCGAGAGGGGACTCGAGCGGACACATCAGCATGGCGAGGAATGGTCGCTGGCGAAGAGGTCTCCCCCATCCGCCGAGGACCCTCACAGGAAGGAACATGAGCTGCAGAGAGCGCTGTGATCAAAGTCAGATCACGGTATGTGAGTGACTCAAAAAACAGTGCGTCACGAGACTCAATGACACGACGGCGAGTGGGGTCCCAAAAACCCCAGGCCTTCGACCGCGGGGAGATGCCGATGAAGGCACACAAGCGACCCCGAGGGGAGACCTTGGACCCCTACTGGTCCTCGGTGTACCATACGGAGGCCAGGGATCCCCAGACGTGTGCGAGACGAAGGTCGGCACGGTGACCAAACCAGAGCTCGTACGGTGTAACATGATCCGGAAGCGGACCATGCGGGAGGCGGTTCCAGACCCAGGTCATGTAGGCGAAGCCCTCGAAAGCGAAGGACTCTGGGAGACCGCACTCAGACCGCATGGCGCGGACCGCATCCTCCATGGTGCGGTTCCAGCGCTCAGAAACACCGTTCTGCTGTGGGGTAGCAAGAGCGAAGACCTGGTGAAAAATGCCGTGCTCAGCAAAGAATGAGTCCATCTCGCCGAGGAACTCGCCGCCGCGATCCGAGCGAAAGGTATGTAGCGTGTGGCGAGACTGACGCTCAGCCATCACGAGCCAGAGCCGAACCGCAAGGGCGGCGTCGCTCTTCTGACGCAGACTATAGATCCACCGCATCCGGGTGAAGTCATCAGTCAGCGTCAGAACATACCGGCCCCTCTCGGACAGTGACTCGACTGGAAGAGGACCCAGCAGATCCGAGTGGACCAACTCGAGGGGCCTCAGCGCTCGGGAACGCGAATCAGGGTAAGTGCACCGGTGCATCTTACCCTGAGCGCAAAAAAGACAGTCGGTCTTTGGTGGCTTCTCGAAAGAAGCCACGTCAAGACCAAGAGCGGGCTGTGTCCGGATGAGCTTCGACACAGTGTCGGAACCCACGTGGCACAGACGTCGGTGAAGCAACCGTTGGTGTTTCGGGGATAGAACACCAGTGACAAAACGCGACCAGAGGAGGAGGGAGAGCAAGGGGAGGAGGGCCGAGCAATGCGGTACAGGTCATCTACGACTGAAGCACGCAGGACAATGCTACGGGTGTCAAGAGCAGTCACAATCGCTGAATCAGCGGTATGCTCAACGGAGAGACCCATCAGAGTGCAGGCACGCACAGACAGCAGACTGAGCTCAAGATCAGGCACAAACAGCACGTCAGAGAGATACAGGGGGCCAGACGGACCATCAAAGCATACAACCCCAACACCGTGAACCGGTAAGGACTGACCAGAACCTGTACAAACGGAACGGACAGCCGTGACAGGACCAAGTACCACAAAGTCACTACGACGACACGTCATGTGGTGGGTGGCACCGGAATCGATGATCCAAGTGCCACCGGAGTCACGACTGGTGGACGTCACTGTACAACGAGCGATAGAACACTCGGCATCAGAGGGACGCTGAGCCGTCAGTGAGAAGGAACGACGTACATCACAAAGGTGAGACTCATGAATCCAGTCAGTGCAGTCAGGCCCATCATCATCACATGCGGACTGTGCTCCCCCAGACGTGTCATCACGAGTCACGAGGACGGACGAACAAGCAGTCTGTGACCCACCCGATGATGACGACACACTCGCACCTCCCTGAAAGCGAAGCGCCAGAAGATGACGATGCTCGGCGATGGTGCGGTCACGTGGGTCTGGATCACTGCTGCTCGCCGGTGAGGATGCAGGAACAGCTGCAGTCGTAGTCGCCGCGCGTCCAGAGGAGTGTGCGGTCGACGTCCCGGACGCGGTGCACGCAGCATGGGCAGCCTGAAGTCCGCGAGTGATGCGCTCCCAGTCGAGCGGCTGCTGGCACTCGGTGTAGCGATGGGCACCTCCACAGTTGTAGCAGTGCACGAAACGGCCACTGCTACCACTGGATGACGACTGCTGTTGACCCGATCCGCGCTTCCTATTCTTCTTCTTCCCCTGGGCAGCTGCTGCAACGCCCTGCATCTGCGTGGGCGTAGACGGGGTCGAAGAGGAGGAGGAAGATGAGGTCGTGATGGAAGAAGGTGAGGGTGACTGCAGGAGGGAAGACAGTGGTGAGGCGAGGACTACGGCAATGAGGGAAGTCTCCTGATGTGCTACTGTTGCCTCGCGGGCCGACGTCACCTGGAGGAAAAGCTGATGGGCCCACGGGAGTAGCTGCATGGTGGCTGAGAAAGGCTCGAGAGCAGCGTCGCTGTACCGTGTGAATATGTCGGTGTACTCAAGGCGAACTCCGAGCATGATCGTCCGAAGCGCCCACAGTTGTGTGCCCCCTGAGGTCCCCAGGCGCGTGTAGATACGCATGGCGCGTCGCCAGTAGTCCGCTACAGGCTCCGCTGGTCCCTGACGGAGGGAGTGGAAGGCACGAATGTGTGACGCATGGGTGGCGTGCGTCTCTGCGGCCAGGAGGGACAACGCCAGATCCCAGCCTCCACGAGGATCAGCTCCGGTGCCTGTGCCAGCCTCACCGAGGAAGGGGCGGAAGTCAACAACAGTCTCGCGTGGCATGGCGTAGAGAAGTCCTCGCATGGCTCGGGCTGCTGTCAGCACCTGTGCTGGATCTGTAGACTGGTATGGGCTGTGGTAGTAAGGCCACACTCCCTCAGAAGTAGCCCACACCTGAAATAGGATCTCCCAGCAGTCAAATCCGTCCTCGCTGATGTACCGTGGAGGTGGTGCCTCAAATTCCTTTGGCTACCTCTCCGTGGCGAGAGCAGCCGCAGGCTGAGGAGGGCGAGTGACGGGAAAAACTCCTGGTAGAGGGTGATCACTGGGGAAGTCAGGTGACGGTCGTATCGGGGACACGGGTGGAGGTCGGATACCCGTCTGCAGCTGACGGAGGCGCTTCTGTAGAAGGCGAATCTCCCGCTCCTAGGAGTCATCCTCGAAGCCTGGCATGAATGGCTCGTCATCAAAGAGGTCCGCAGGTGGTGGAGAAACCACGCCAGGAGGTGAAGCAGGCGGTGCGCCTGTCACGGGCGCCTGAGCCGAGTGTTGGGTGGAGGCCGCAACGCCGGCAGCTCCCTCGTAGATCCGCGGAGGAGCCGTGGACTGAGCGCGCAGGAGCTCAGTCGACGTGCGGATCGCGTCAGTCTGCTCTCGCTGTAGACGACGCATCTCCTCCTGCTGACTGCGCAGGTCCTCAATGGCCTGCGAGCGAGGGCTCAATACCCCTGAAGAAGAGGAGGAGGGATCACCTGGTCCCTTGTCCTTGTCGTCGGGCGACCTCATGTCGCCGCTCACTATGGGACGACAGGTCAACTTTGCCGGATTTCAAAACCGACTGCGTTTCTCGAAGAGTTGAAACGCTGGCAACTTTTGACTTTTCGGTTGAAAACTTGGCCAAGTGTTACGCTGACGTCAGCAAGTGGTTGCTGACGTCAGCACGACCTGATGACGTCAGCAACCAACAATGCTGACGTCAGCTCATCCCCTCCTTTATTTTTTTTATTTTTATTTTTATTTTTTTGGTCACGGTTTTACCGCCGCGCGGTGGCGCGCGGCAGCTCCGCGGAAGCTGCGAAGCAGCTTCCGCCCAGCTGCTGCTGCAGCTGTGTTGTCAGCTGCAGCAGCAGCTGCGTAGCTGCGCGTGCAGCGGTGGCAGCGGCGGCTGCGCTGCTGCTGCTGCTGCGCGCGGCGGCCGCTGCTGCGCGCGGCGCTGCTGATGCGCGCTGCAGCTGCTGCTGGCTGCCGCCGCCGCGCGCTGCTACTGGCTGCCGCCGCCGCGCGCTGCTGCTGCTGCCACTGCTGCGCTGCTGCTGCCGCCGCGACTGCCGCTGCTGCTGCTATGCCGCTGCCGCTGCTGCGCTGCTGTTGCCGACGCTGCTGCTGCACTGCTGCTGCCGCCGCTGCTGCCACGCTGCTCTGGCGGCCGCTTCTGCTGTGCTGCTACTGCTGCGCGGCTGCCGCCGCCGCCTCTGCTGCTGCTGCTCTGCTGCTGTGGCTGTGGGGGGGGGTGGCGGCTGCACGCACCGCAGGCGCCACACGCCTCTGTGTGGCGGTACGCGCTGCTGCTGCTGCCTCAGCAGCTACGATCTCACGTGGTTGGTGGAGTACGCGGACGGCGACCGGCCGTCTCCAACGGGTCCCAGAAGAACTGCTGCAGCGGTGACTCTCACTGCTGCTGCTCTGCTGCGTCTCTGCTGCGCAGCTCAGTGAGAACTGTCTCAGTGCTCTGATACCATGAGAAAGTGCGTAGAATCTTCCTAGCAACACGGCAGCTGACCGTGCGTCAGTGCCTAGTCAGACGGTGACGACAAGCACAGGTCATACACACAACGGCAAGGGTTTGGCTAGGAGACACAACTCCAAGTGTCAGAATGCTTCAATATAGCATATGCAGAGAGAAATGACAACTGACAGGTCCAGGGCATAAATACCTGCCGCGGCGCACGGCGGGTGTCGCACGCGGCAGTCCAAGAGCTGTCCTAAAACCGGCCCAAAACCACTGTTTTGGCCGTAACTCTGCGCACACATGTCAGAATCCTACGCCGTCTGAACCTAGACGTGCAGAATCAAAAGACGCACGCAACGACTGGTCACATGCATGCATCCATCGACTGACAGCGAGTATACAATGCAAAAACATGCAAATGGGCCTCATGCCCAGTCCGCCGAAAGGCGCCTGCAAGACGTAGAAGACACAGCAAGAAGTCCCGGTGACATCTGGGGCTCTGGGACAGTGGTCGGTCAGCTCCGGACGGGTAGTCCGCCGCCTGTCGTCACGCCGGTGTCACCAGGGCCGNTCAGTGCCTAGTCAGACGGTGACGACAATCACAGGTCGTACACACAACGGCAAGGGTTTGGCTAGGAGACACAAGTCCAAGTGTCAGAATGCTTCAATATAGCATATGCAGAGAGAAATGACAACTGACAGGTCCAGGGCATAAATACCTGCCGCGGCGCACGGCGGGTGTCGCACGCGGCAGTCCAAGAGCTGTCCTAAAACCGGCCCAAAACCACTGTTTTGGCCGTAACTCTGCGCACACATGTCAGAATCCTACGCCGTCTGAACCTAGACGTGCAGAATCAAAAGACGCACGCAACGACTGGTCACATGCATGTATCCATCGACTGACAGCAAGTATACAATGCAAAAACATGCAAATGGGCCTCATGCCCAGTCCGCCGAAAGGCGCCTGCAAGACGTAGAAGACACAGCAAGAAGTCCCGGTGACATCTGGGGCTCTGGGACAGTGGTCGGTCAGCTCCGGACGGGTAGTCCGCCGCCTGTCGTCACGCCGGTGTCACCAGGGCCGCCTGCCTCAGGGATCTGCACGAGTGTGGACACGGCCGAGTGGTCACAGTAAACTGTACAGGAACGGCACAAATCACAACACAGGTATCCGACCTCGTGTCAAGGCTATCAGCAAGCTCTGACACAACCATGTATCACCTTCCCATTCCAGCGCGTCCTTCATTGCATCTTGTGCTCCCTGTGCTATCTCTGTTGGATTCATATCATTATCACACGGTGACCTCTGGCCTCGTTGCACACTCACATCACTGGTGCAGGTGACTGACGAGAGAGAGAGATGACTGTGCCGACGGACTCGTCATGACCAGAAGTTGGGAGGACGAACCATGAAGAGGCTCAATCTGAGCTTGCCAGCCACATTTGCATTTCTCACATGCATTCAAGCACAATTGGCCATGGGCATAACCGGGTTCATCCCCTAGTCACTTTGTTGTTTGAACAGTGGCCTAGTTTATGCTAGGAAAATGGTCTGTGGGCAGGTGGGGTTGATTCCACCAGTTTCGAGGGTGGCGAGAGAGATCGAGCTCGCTGCTCGCTCTCTCGCCTCAACCCGTCGCGTAACACCTCTGTGACGCGTGACTGCGACACACTCTCCGTTCGCTCTTGTGACTCTAACAACCCCGCGTCAATCTATGGCGTTTT
>SZWC01000294.1:447840-466139 GCA_023375785.1 Penium margaritaceum | reverse complement strand
CAATATAGAATAGGCTCGCGACCTGGGGGGGGGGCGGCCGTGTTGTGATACCTCTACTCTACCTTCGAGCCTAAGCCGTGGGGGGGTAGGGGGGGTGTTATAATGCGGTCGCAAATCTGTCCTCCAGGTTGTCCATGGAACATCCCTCTAGGGGGGTGGGAGGGAGTATTCCAGTGAAGGCACCTACGCGCAACAAATCAACAAAAACCGACCTGGTGTCAAAGGGAGAAACCTTTTGCTATTTATTGACTAGCAAGTCCAAAGACCTTCAACAAGAAGTGGCACGGTGTGGCTACCATGCACAATGACCAACAAGATTAGGCATGTGCCACTTTCCATGACCAAATAATTTTACTATGTGTGGTCAACGTTGAGAACCCATAATATGGGTCACGAATTGTCAGAGGGGGAAACAATAGTTTAGAAATACTAGATACCAACTAGCAAGTACAACGACCTTCAATCAGTAGTAGCACGGTGTGGCTACCATGTACAATGACCGAACAAAGTAGGCATATGTACTGCCTTTGACCAAAGAAATCCGCTGTGTGTGGTCAACGTTGACAACTCATAAAACGAGTCAAAAATGTTCAGATGGAGAAACAATGGTTTGGGAACACCAGGTATCAAATAGCAAGCACATCGACCTTCAATGAGTTGTGGCACGGTGTGGATACCATGCACGATGACCGACCAAAATATGCATATGTCACTGACCATGACCAAAGAATGTCACCATGTGTGGTAAACTTTGACAACTCATAATAAGAGTCACAAATGGTCAGAGTGGAAGATAATTGTTTCTGAATACTAGTTATCGACTAGCAAGTACAAATACCTTCAATATGTACTTGCACAGTGTGGCAACAATGCACGGTGACCAACCAAAGTATGCATATGTCACTAACCATGACCAAAGAATTTCACTTCATTTGGTCAGCGTTGACAACTCACAACACGAGTCACAGATAGTGAGAGAGGGTAAGATTGGGGTGGGATGACTAGCTATCAACTAGAAAGCACAAAGACCTTCAATACGTAGTGACACCGCGTGGTAACCATGTACAGGGACAAACCAAAGTGTGCATATGTAACTAACCATGACCAAAAGAATTTCACAGTGTGTGGTCAACGTTGAAAACTCATAACACGAGTCACAAATGGTCAGAGGGGGAAACAATGGGGTGGGAACACTAGTTATCAACTAGTAAGTACGAAGACCTCCAAGAAGTAGTGGCACGGTGTGGCTAGCGTGCACAGTGACCAACCAAAGGATGCATGCGTCACTGACTATGACCGAAGAAGTCCACTATGTGTGGTCAACATTGACAACTCATAACACGAGTCACAAATGGTCAGAGGGAGAGACAATGGTTTGAGAACCCTATGCATGGACTAGAAAGGACAAAGAACTTCAATACGTAGTGGCACGGTGTGGCTACTATGCACACCAAACAACCAGACTAGGCATATGTCACTGACCATGACCAAAGAATTTCAATATGGGTGGTCAACGTTCACCAACCATAACACGAGTCACAAACGGTCAGAGGGGGAAACAATGGTCTGGGAATATCAGTTCTCAACTAGCATGTACAACGACCTTCAATCAGTAGTAGCATGGTGTGGCTACCATGCACAATGACCGACAAAAGTAGGCATATGTACTGCCTTTGTCCAAAGAAATCCGCTGTGTGTGGTCAACGTTGACAACTCATAAAACGAGTCACAAATGGTCAGAGGGGACACAATGGTTTGCGAACACCAGGTATCAACTAGAAAGCGCAATGACCTTCAATGAGTTGTGGCACGGTGTGGACACCATGCACGATGACCAACCAAAATATGCATATGTCACTGACCATGACCAAAGAATGTCACCATGTGTGTAAACTTTGACAACTCATAACAAGAGTCACAAATGGTCAGATTGGAAGATAATGGTTATCGAATACTAGTTATCGACTAGCAAGTACAAATACCATCAATATGTAGTTGCACAGTGTGGCTATAATGCATAGTGACCAACCAAAGTATGCATATGTCACTAACCATGACCAAAGAATTTCACTTCATGTGGTCAGTGTTGACAACTCACAACACGAGTCACAGATAGTGAGAGAGGGTAAGATTGGGGTGGGAAGACTAGCTTTCAACTAGAAAGCACAAAGACCTTCAATACGTAGTGACAAGGCGTGGTAACCATGTACAGCGATAATCCAAAGTGTGCATATGTCACTAACCATGACCAAAAGAATTTCACAGTGTGTGGTCAACGTTGAAAACTCATAACACGAGTCACAAATGGTCAGAGGGGGAAGCAATGGGTTGGGAACACTAGTTATCAACTAGCAAGTACGAAGACCTCCAACAAGTAGTGGCACGGTGTGGGTAGCGTGCACAGTGACCAACCAAAGGATGCATGCGTCACTGACGATGACCGAAGAAGTCCACTTTGTGTGGTCAACATTGACAACTCATAACACGAGTCACAAATGGTCAGAGGGAGACACAATGGTTTGAGAACCCTATGCATGGACTAGAAACGACAAAGATCTTCAATACGTAGTGGCACGGTGTGGCTACTATGCACATCAAACAACCAGACTAGGCATATGTCACTGACCATGACCAAAGAATTTCAATATGGGTGGTCAACGTTCACCAACCATAACACGAGTCACAAACGGTCAGAGGGGGAAACAATGGTCTGGGAATATCAGTTCTCAACTAGCATGTACAACGACCTTCAATCAGTAGTAGCACGGTGTGGCTACCATGCACAATGACCGACCAAAGTAGGCATATGTACTGTCTTTGACCAAAGAAATCCGTTGTGTGTGGTCAACGTTGACAACTCATAAAACGAGTCACAAATGGTCAGAGGGGGAAACAATGGTTTGCGAACACCAGGTATCAACTAGAAGGCACAATGACCTTGAATGAGTTGTGGCACGGTGTGGATACCATGCACGATGACCAACCAAAATATGCATATGTCACTGACCATGACCAAAGAATGTCACCATGGGTGTAAACTTTGACAACTCATAACAAGATTCACAAATGGTCAGAGTGGAAGATAATGGTTTCTGAATACAAGTTATCGACTAGAAAGTACTAATACCTTCAATATGTAGTTGCACTGTGTGGCTACAATGCACATTGACCAACCAAAGTATGCATATGTCACTAACCATGACCAAAGAATTTCACTTCATGTGGTCAGTGTTGACAACTCACAACACGAGTCACAGATAGTGAGAGAGGGTAAGATTGGGGTGGGAAGACTAGCTATCAACTAGAAAGCACAAAGACCTTCAATACGTAGTGACACGGCGTGGTAACCATTGTTAGAAGAATGCAGCAACGAGAATAGCGGCGGCAGAAACAAGCAGAAGCGTCGGAACATGCAAGTGTACGTCAGCAGAGTGACGTAGGCAAAAGCGGTCCGAGGAGTTAGCCGCGGGGGCTGATAGAGGCTGAGACGCGAGGTAGCTGAGGTAGACAAGTTAACGTGAGAGAGAGTGCTTGGCGAGTGCAGTGATGGTTGGCGGAGCGTAAGAGCTGAGCGAAGGAGCGAGAGTGACGGAGCGAAGCGTTGAGAGTTGGCGAGGGCAGGAAATGTGAGGAATGAGCAGAGCGAAGACACGGCGGCGAAGCCGCGGAACCAAGGGGGAACAGGATGAGCAGAACTGTTCTGGTTAACTCAAGGGAATGAACATCCTTGGTATTAAAGGTCAGAACAGGACAAAGAGTACTACCTAACGGCTTCTTTTCGCTAGCCGGACGCAAGTGACAGATGTCATGTTATTAGGGGATAACTTGACAGTGGGGTCCGAACGGTCGAACGACCAAACGCCCGTTGGTCAAGGTGGTTTGGTGGCAGGACCTGAACCGTTATTGAGAAGGGTTTTTCTCGGACTGTACTTCTGCACTGAGTCTGTTCCTGAAGGATATCCCGACACCCCCCTTGAAACTGACTCAGTGCATATTGTATGTCCAGAGTTAGAGACAGTACCACCACTTTTGCTTTTAGCGGGATGAGGATGTAGGTGGACTGGGTAGGAGGTGGAGGGGAGGCATGTCTGGGATCTCAGGGAGGTCTTCCACGGTGATTCTTTCTGGTTGACTTGTTCTCCATCGATGTCCTCGTCGGAGTCTGCATTCACGGCTTATGTTGCTCATGAGACTGGAGATGTCACTTGAGCAAGGATCATAGGCCTGAAGAATGGAGTGGAATGGACGGTCGGTGGTGAGGTACAAGATGACCAGAGCTTGATATTCGGCAAGGAAGTAGTTGCTCCAGTATTGCCGAATGTTGAGAGTGGAGAAGTCAATGTGGAAGTAATCTCGTTGTTTGCTGAAGATGTCCCAGAGTTCAAGGGTACCGAAGCTCACATCTGCGTGCAGTTCGAGTGCAGCAAGCCACTCATCATAGTTGGCTTCGCCTGCATCATTGAAGTGGAGAATGGGAATTCTGTGAGCGAGTTCGCCAGTTCCTTGGTTGATGGGTTTTCCATGCCTCCACCAAAGACTTCGTCGCCGAGAGATTGATCCTTCCCTGGCCGCCATTTGTGACAGGGTGACGCAGGGAGGGATTTGAAGCCTTTTGAAGATGACGATGACGGGGTAGTGGAGGAGCGAGCGATGGAAGATGGAGTGTGTGCAGAGGCGAGACCAAGCACGCAAGTTGGAGTAGGCGAGCAGGGTGCGGCAGAGAGAGGGCAGGCACCAATGTGCTGTGAGAGATTTGCTTCAGGCTGCTGCGAAAACTGGCAGCCAGCATGTGCCGTTTGCAGGTGCTGATGATGATTGCTGATGATGATATAGTGAGTGCAGGGGCGAACAGTGTGTGTGTGAGCGGAAGTTTTGGCGAGGGCGCAGGTCGTCGCAGAAAAAGGCGATGCGACCGAGCGGATCCTTGTGCCGAGCGAATGATAAGAGTGAATGATGGCAGAGGGACGATGGATGGCAGAGTGGGCGCAAGGGCGAGCCGCGTGCGCTGATGGAGGTTCAGGCGTGGGCGCGGGTCGTCGCGACTCAAGCGATGCGACCGAGCGGATCCTTGTGCCAAGCTGAGATCGGAAGCTACAGAAGCGATTGATGGATGAATGGGCGCAGGGGCGAAACCTCGTGCGCTGAAGGATGTTTCGGCGTGGGCGCGGGTCGTCGCGATTCGAGCGATGCGACCGAGCGGATCCTTGTGCGGGGCTGAAGATGATTTGCGGAAGCAGAGGAAGCGATTGATGGATGAGTGGGCGCAGGGGCAAGACCACATGCGCTGCGAAGTTATGGCGTGGGCGCAGGTCGTCGCGGAAGAAGGCGATGCGACCGGGCGGATCCTTGTGCCAAGCTGAGAATGGAAGCTGCAAAAGCAATTGATGGATGAGTGGGTGCAGGGGCGAAACCACGTGCGCTGCAGGAAGTTTTGGCGTGGGCGCAGGCCGTCGCGGAAAAAGGGCGATGCGGCCGGGCCGATCCTTGTACAAAGATGGAAGCGATTTGCGGAAGCGGAAGAAGCGATTGATTGATGAGTGGGCGCAGGGGTGGAACCATGTGCGCGATAAAGTGATGCTGATGATGAATGACGACCAGGAGGATGCTGATGATGAGGAGGAGGCAATGCGGAGGCGACGTGGATGATGCTGAAGACGGAGAAGAGGTAAAAACGGGCGTCTGATGAAGTTGAGATGACTGAAGTGAGGAAAAGGGATGATGGAGGCGATTGAAGACAAAGACCGAGGGCTGATGATGATGGAGAAGATGGGAAGCAGAGGGCGATACGAGCGGAGAGAGCGGGGATGAGACGCGGCGCGGCAGGTGGAGGCAGGACGTCGCAGTTACTCCTTCTGCTTTAAGGAGAGTGACGGCTTGTTCCCCAGTTGGCTCGGAAGTGGGAGCAGGAAGACTGGTGGCGTCCGATATCCTGACAGCTAGAAGGAGTTGGTTGCGATAGAGAAAGTCAGACAGCGGGCAGGGACATTAGACTGCTGATGCCAGGAGAGTGACGGCTTGTTCCCCAGTTGGCTCGGAAATGGGAGCAGGAAGACTGGTGGTGTCCGATATCCTGACAGCGGCAATTTTGGCTGCAGCTGTTGACGAGGCGAGACAGCGATGCGAGAAGGTGACACGGGATGATGGACACAAGCGGACAGAGGATGTCAGCGAGGAAGGAGCAGATGAGGCTGATGAGGCCGAATGATCAGGAGGAGATTCCAGTGGAGCAGTGGTGATGAGGGGCAGCGGATGGCAGACAGCAGGAAGCTTCTTGGTAGTTGACGGCAGGCGGCGGCTTGAGAGTTGCTTGCAGCTGATGTGGGCGACTCGTCACCAGTAGTTAGCCACGGGCGCGGAAATGGGCGCAGGGCCTCCTCAGGATGTCAGGACATTTCTTCAGCGTGGAGAACTCGTCAGGCAGAGCTCCTGATGTCAGCTGCGGACGAAGAGGCAAGGCGCGAGATGGCGGTAGAAGCGGTAGGAGAATGTGAGTTGAGGCAATCGATGCAGGAATGACGGCAGAGCGATGACGCAGTTACGGGACTCCAGGTGATGTTGCCTGAAGCTCTCAAACCATGTTAGAAGAATGCAGCAACGAGAATAGCGGCGGCAGAAACAAGCAGAAGCGTCGGAACATGCAAGTGTACGTCGGCAGAGTGACGTAGGCGAAAGCGGTCCGAGGAGTTAGTCGCGGGGGCTGATAGAGGCTGAGACGCGAGGTAGCTGAGGTAGACAAGTTAATGTGAGAGAGAGTGCTTGGCGAGTGCAGTGATGGTTGGCGGAGCGTAAGAGCTGAGCGAAGGAGCAAGAGTGACGGAGGGAAGCGTTGAGAGTTGGCGAGGGCAGGAAATGCGAGGAATGAGTAGAGCAAAGACACGGCGGTGAAGCATAACTGTTCTGGTTAACTCGAGGGAATGAACATCCTCGGTATTAAAGGTCAGAACAGGACAAAGAGTACTACCTAACGGCTTCTTTTCGCTAGCCGGACGCGAGTGACAGATGTCACGTTATTAGGGGATAACTTGACAGTGGGGTCCGAACGGTCGAACGACCAAACGCCCGTTGGTCAAGGTGGTTCGGTGGCAGGACCTGAACCGTTATTGAGAAGGGTTTTTCTCGGACTGTACTTCTGCACTGAGTCTGTTTCTGAAGGATATTCCGACAACCATGTACAGTGACAAACCAAAGTAGGCATATGTCACTACCCACGACCAAACGAATTTCACAGTGTGTGGTCAACGTTGAAAACTCATAACACAAGTCACAAATGGTCAGGGGGGGAAGCAATGGGTTGGGAACACTAGTTATCAACTAGCAAGTACGAAAACCTGCAACAAGTAGTGGCACGGTGTGGCTAGCGTGCACATTGACCAACCAAAGGATGCATGCGTCACTGACTATGACCGGAGAAGTCCACTATGTGTGGTCAACGTTGACAACTCTTAACACGAGTCACAAATGGTCAGAGGGAGAGACAATGGTTTGGGAACCCTATGCATGGACTAGAAAGGACAAAGAACTTCAATACGTAGTGGCACGGTGTGGCTACTATGCACACCAAACAACCAGACTAGGCATATGTCACTGACCATGCCGATAGAATTTCAATATGGGTGGTCAACGTTCACCAGCCATAACATGAGCCACAAACGGTCAGAGGAGGAAACAATGGTCCAGGAACATCAGTTCTCAACTAGCAAGTACAACGACCTTCAATCAGTAGTAGCACAGTGTGGCTACCATGCACAATGACCGACCAAAGTAGGCATATGTACAGCCTTTGACCAAAGAAATCCGCTGTGTGTGGTCAACGTTGACAACTCATAAAACGAGTCACAAATGGTCAGAGGGGGAAACAATGGTTTGCGAACACCAGGTATCAACTAGAAAGCACAATGACCTTCAATGAGTTGTGGCACGGTGTGGATACCATGCACGATGACCGACCAAAATATGCATATGTCACTGACCATGACCAAAGAATGTCACCATGTGTGGTAAACTTTGACAAATCATAACAAGAGTCGCAAATGGTCAGAGTGGAAGACAATGGTTTCTGAATACTAGTTATCGACTAGCAAGTACAAATACCTTCAATATGTAGTTGCACAGTGTGGCTACAATGCATAGTGACCAACCAAAGTATGCATATGTCACTAACCATGACCAAAGAATTTCACTTCATGTGGTCAGTGTTGACAACTCACAACACGAGTCACAAATAGTGAGAGAGGGTAAGATTGGGGTGGGAAGACTAGCTATCAACAAGAAAGCACAAAGACTTTGAATACGTAGTGACACGGCGTGGTAACCATGTATAGGGATAAACCAAAGTGTGCATATGTCACTAATCATGACCAAAAGAATTTCACAGTGTGTGGTCAACGTTGAAAACTCATAACACGAGTCACAAATGGTCAGAGGGAGAAACGATGGGTTGAAAACACTAGTTATCAACTAGCAAGTAAAAAGACCTCCAACAAGCAGTGGCATAGTGCAGCTAGCGTGCACAATGACCAACCAAAGGATGCATGCGTCACTGACTATGACCGAAGAAGTCCACTATGTGTGGTCAACATTGACAACTCATAACACGAGTCACAAATGGTCAGAGGGAGAGATAATGGTTTGGGAAGCCTATGCATGGACTAGAAAGGACAAAGAACTTCAATACGTAGTGGCAAGGTGTAGCTTCTATGCACATCAAACAACCAGACTAGGCATATGTCACTGACCATGACCAAAGAATTTCAATATGGGTGGTCAACGTTCACCAACCATAACACGAGTCACAACGGTCAGAGGGGGAAACAATGGTCTGGAAATATCAGTTCTCAACTAGCAAGTACAACGACCTTCAATTAGTAGTAGCACGGTGTGGCTACCATGCACAAGGACCGACCAAAGTAGGCATATGTACTGCCTTTGACCAAAAAAATCCGCTGTGTGTGGTCAACGTTGACAACTCACAAAACGAGTCAAAAATGGTCAGAGGGGGAACCAATGGTTTGCAAACACCAGGTATCAACTAGAAAGCACAATGACCTTCAATGAGTTGTGGCACGGTGTGGATACCATGCACGATGACCGACCAAAATATGCATATGTCACTGACCATGACCAAAGAATGTCACCATGTGTGGTAAACGTTGACAACTCATAACAAGAGTCACAGATGGTCAGAGTGGAAGACAATGGTTTCTGAATACTAGTTATCGACTAGCAAGTACAAATACCTTCAATATGTAGTTGCACAGTGTGGCTACAATGCATAGTGACCAACCAAAGTATGCATATGTCACTAACCATGACCAAAAGAATTTCACAGTGTGTGGTCAACGTTGAAAACTCATAACACGAGTCACAAATGGTCAGAGGGGGAAACAATGGTTTGCGAACACCAGGTATCAACTAGAAAGCACAATGACCTTCAATGAGTTGTGGCACGGTGTGGATACCATGCACGATGACCGACCAAAATATGCATATGTCACTGACCATGACCAAAGAATGTCACCATGTGTGGTAAACGTTGACAACTCATAACAAGAGTCACAGATGGTCAGAGTGGAAGACAATGGTTTCTGAATACTCGTTATTGACTAGCAAGTACAAATACCTTCAATATGTAGTTCCACAGCGTGGCTACAATGCACAGTGACCAACAAAGTATGCATATGTCACTAACCATGACCAAAGAATTTCACTTCATGTGGTCAGTGTTGACAACTCACAACACGAGTCACAGATAGTGAGAGAGGGTAAGATTGGGGTGGGAAGACTAGCTGTCAACTAGAAAGCACAAAGACCTTCAATACGTAGTGACACGGTGTGGTAACCATGTACAGGGACAAACCAAAGTGTGCATATGTCACTAACCATGACCAAAAGAATTTCACAGTGTGTGGTCAACGTTGAAAACTCATATCACGAGTCACGAATGGTCAGAGGGGGAAACAATGGGGTGGGGACACTAGTTATCAACTAGCAAGTACGAAGCCCTCCAACAAGTAGTGGCACGATGTGGCTAGCGTGCACAGTGACCAACCAAAGGATGCATGCGTCACTGACTATGACCGAAGAAGTCCACTATGTGTGGTCAACATTAACAACTCATAACACGAGTGACAAATGGTCAGAGGGAGAGACAATGGTTTGGGAACCCTATGCATGGACTAAAAAGGACAATGAACTTCAATACGTAGTGGCACGGTGTGGAAACTATGCACACCAAACAACCAGACTAGGCATGTGTCACTGACCATGACGAAAGAATTTCAATATGGGGGGTCAACGTTCACCAACCATAACACGAGTCACAAACGGTGAGAGGGGGAAACAATGGTCCGGGCTTATCAGTTCTCAACTAGCAAGTACAACGACCTTCAATCAGTAGTAGCACGGTGTGGCTACCATGCACAATGACCGACCAAAGTAGGCATATGTACTGCCTTTGACCAAAGAAATCCGCTGTGTGTGGTCAACGTTGACAACTCATAAAACGAGTCACAAATGGTCAGAGGGGGAAACAATGGTTTGCGAACACCAGGTATCAACTAGAAAGCACAATGACCTTCAATGAGTTGTGGCACGTTGTGGATACCATGCACGATGACCGACCAAAATATGCATATGTCACTGACCATGACCAAAGAATGTCACCATGTGTGGTAAACATTGAGAACTCATAACAAGAGTCGCAAATGGTCAGAGTGGAAGACAACGGATTCTGAATACTAGTTATCAACGAGCAACTACAAATACCTTCAATATGTAGTTGCACAGTGTAGCTCAATGCACATTGACCAACCAAAGTATGCATATGTCACTAACCATGACCAAAGAATTGCACTTCATGTGGTCAGTGTTGACAACTCACAACACGAGTCACAGATAGTGAGAGAGAGTAGGAATGGGGTGGGAAGACTAGATATCAGCTAGAAAGCACAAAGACCTTCAACACGTAGTGACACGGCGTGGTAACCATGTACAGGGATAATCCAAAGTGTGCATATGCCACTAACCATGACCAAAAGAATTTCACAGTGTGTGGTCAACGTTGAAAACTCATAACACGAGTCACAAATGGTCAGAGGGGGAAAAATTGAGTTGGGAGCACTAGTTTTCAACTAGCAGGTACAAAGACCTCCAACAAGCAGTGGCACGGTGTGGCTAGCGTGCACAGTGACCAACCAAAGGATGCATGCGTCACTGACTATGACCAAAGAAGTCCACTATGTGTGGTCAACATTGACAACTCATAACACGAGTAACAAATGGTCAGAGGGAGGGACAATGGTTTGGGAACCCTATGCATGGACTAGAAAGGACAAAGAACTTCAATACGTAGTGGCATGCTGTGGCTACTATGCTTACCAAACAACCAGACTAGTCATATGTCACTGACCATGACCAAAGAATTTCAATATGGATGGTCAATGTTCACCAACTATAACACGAGTCACAAATGGTCAGAGGGGGAAACAATGGTCCGGGAATATCTGTTCTCAACTAGCAAGTACAACGACCTTTAATCAGTAGTAACACGGTGTGGCTACATACACAATGACCGACAAAAGTAGGCATATGTACTGCCTTTGACCAAAGAAATCCGCTGTGTGTGGTCAACGTTGACAACTCATAAAACGATTCACAAATGGTCAGAGGGGGAAACAATGGTTTGCGAACACCAGGTATCAACTAGAAAGCACAATGACCTTCAATGAGTTGTGGCACGTTGTGGATACCATGCACGATGACCAACCAAAATATGCATATGTCACTGACCATGACCAAAGAATGTCACCATGTGTGGTAAACTTTGACAACTCGTAACAAGAGTCACAAATGGTCAGAGTGGAAGATAATGGTTTCTGAATACTAGTTATGGACTAGCAAGTACAAATTCCTTCAATATGTAGTTGCACAGTGTGGCTACAATGCACAGTGACCAACCAAAGTATGCATATGTCACTAACCATGACCAAAGAATTTCACTTCAATGGTCAGTGTTGACAACTCACAACACGAGTCACAGACAGTGAGAGAGGGTAAGATTGGGGTGGGAAGACTAGCTATCAACTAGAAAGCACAAAGACCTTCAATACGTAGTGACACGGCGTGGTAACCATGTACAGGGATAAACCAAAGTGTGCATATGTCACTAACCATGACCAAAAGAATTTCACAGTGTGTGGTCAACGTTGAAAACTCATAACACGAGTCACAAATGGTCAGAGGGGGAAACACTGGGTTGGGAACACTAGGTATCAACTAGCAAGTACAAAGACCTTCAAGAAGCAGTGGCACGGTGTGGCTAGCGTGCAAAGTGACCAACCAAAGGATGCATACGTCACTGACTATGACCAAAGAAGTCCACTATGTGTGGTCAACATTGACAACTCACAACCCGAGTCACAGATAGTCATAGTGGGGTAACAATTGTGTGGGAAGACTAGCTATCAACTAGAAAGCACAAAGACCTTGAATACGTAGTGACACGGTGTGGCAACCATGTACAGTGACAAACCAAACTAGGCATATGTCACTGACCATGACCAAAGAATTTCGATATGGGTGGTCAACGTTCACAACCCATAACACGAGTCACAGATGGTCAGAGGGGAGAAACAATGGTTTCAAAACAAGTATGTATGTATCTTCTATGTATGTAACAACTATGTATCTTCTAGCAAGTACAAAGATCTTTCGTATGTATTAGCATGGTGTGGCTACCATACACAATGACCTTTCCAAGTAGGCATATATCACTGCTCATGACCAAAGAAGATTAGTGTGTATGGTCAGCCATCACAACTCATAATACAATTTAAAAATGGACACAGGGATAAACAATTGTTTGGGAATACTCGGTATTGTCTAGCAAGTACAAAAACCTTCCATAAGTGGTGGCAGCGTGTGGCTACCATGCAGAATGACCAACAAAAGTATGCTTGTGTCACTGAACATTATAAAAGGAATTTCACAGTGTGTAGTCAATTTTCCTTCTTACGGCTCGTCAATCATAGCAACGGTTGAGAAGTTATTCAAGCTCAAAGTTGCAAAAAATGAAATTCCGTCCGCGTCAATTGTTTATGATTAAACTAACTTTGTTTTTATTCATAATTTTGAAAACTACCCTAAAATCTTACACCCCCTTGTTTTATGTCCTCTACCCATAGGAACTCCTATAACATCATTTGGACATCATATGAGCACCATGTGAGTTGGCTTAGTGCTTATAGGTTTAGATTCTGGAGTGGTAGGTCCTGGGTTTGAATCCTCATACGCGCAATTTAGAATAGGCTCGCGATCTGGGGGGGGCGTGTTGTGATACCTCTACTCTACCGTCGAGCCTAAGCCGTGGGGGGGGTAGTGGGGGGTGTCATAATGCGGTCGCAAATCTGTCCTCGAGGTCATCCACAGAACATCCCTCTAGGGGGTTAGGAGGGAGTATTCCAGTGAAGGCACCAACGTGCAACAAATCAACAAAAACCGACCTGGTGTCAAAGGGAGAAACCTTTTGCTATTTATTGACTAGAAAGTGCAAAGACCTTCAACAAGAAGTGGCACGGTGTGGCTACCATGCACAATGACCAACAAGATTACGCATGTGCCACTTTCCATGACCAAATAATGTTACTATGTGTGTTCAACGTTGACAACCCATAATATGGGTCACGAATTGTCAGAGGGGGAAACAATAGTTTAGGAATACTAGATACCAACTAGCAAGTACAACGACCTTCAATCAGTAGTAGCACGGTGTGGCTACCATGCACAATGACCGACCAAAGTAGGCATATGTACGGCCTTTGACCAAAGAAATCCGCATTGTGTGGTCAACGTTGACAACTCATAATACGAGTCACAAATGGTCAGAGGGGGAAACAATGGTTTGGGAACACCAGGTATCAAATAGCAAGCACAATGACCTTCAATGAGTTGTGGCACGGTGTGGATACCATGCACGATGACCGACCAAAATATGCATATGTCACTGACCATGACCAAAGAATGTCACCATGTGTGGTAAACTTTGACAACTCATAACAAGAGTCACAAATGGTCAGAGTGGAAGATAATGGTTTCTGAATACTAGTTATCGACTAGCAAGTACAAATACCTTCAATATGTAGTTGCACTGTGTGGCTACAATGCACATTGACCAACCAAAGTATGCATATGTCACTAACCATGACCAAAGAATTTCACTTAATGTGGTCGGTGTTGACAACTCACAACACGAGTCACAGATAGTGAGAGAGGGTAAGATTGGGGTGGGATGACTAGCTATAAACTAGAAAGCACAAAGACCTTCAATACGTAGTGACACGGCGTGGTAACCATGTACAGGGACAAACCAAAGTGTGCATATGTCACTAACCATGACCAAAAGAATTTCACAGTGTGTGGTTAATGTTTAAAATTCATAACACGAGTCACAAATGGTCAGAGGGGGAAACAATGGGATGGGAACGCTAGTTATCAACTAGCAAGTACAAAGACCTTCAAGAAGCAGTGGCACGGTGTGGCTAGCGTGCACAGTGACCAACCAAAGGATGCACACGTCACTGACTATGACCGAAGAAGTCCACTATGTGTGGTCAACATTGACAACTCACAACCCGAGTCACAGATAGTCATACTGGGGTAACAATTGTGTGGGAAGACTAGCTATCAACTAGAAAGCACAAAGACCTTGAATACGTAGTGACACGGTGTGGCAACCATGTACAGTGACAAACCAAACTAGGCATATGTCACTGACCATGACCAAAGAATTTCGATATGGGTGGTCAACGTTCACAACCCATAACACGAGTCACAGATGGTCAGAGGGGAGAAACAATGGTTTCGAAACAAGTATTTATGTATCTTCTATGTCTGTAACAACTATGTATCTTCTAGCAAGTACAAAGATCTTTTGTATGTATTGGCACGGTGTGGCTACCGTACACAATGACCTATCCAAGTAGGCATACATCACTGCTCATGACCAAAGAAGATTAGTGTGTATGGTCAGCGTTCACAACTCATAATACAATTTAAAAATGGGCAGAGGGATAAACAATTGTTTGGGAATACTCGGTATTGTCTAGCAAGTACAAAAACCTTCGATAAGTGGTGGCAGCGTGTGGCTACCATGCAGAATGACCAACCAAAGTATGCTTGTGTCACTGAACATTATAAAAGGAATTTCACTGTGTGTAGCCAACTTTCCTTCTTACGGCTCGTCAATCATAGCAACTGTTGAGAAATTATTCAAGCTCGAAGTTGCAAAAAATGAAATTCCGTCCGCGTCAATTGTTTATGATTAAACTAAATTTGTTTTTATTCATAATTTTGAAAACTACCCTTAAATCTTACACCCCCTTATTTTATGTCCTCCACCCATAGAAACTCCTATAAAATCATTTGGACATCATATGAGCACCATGTGAGTTGGCTTAGTGCTTATAGGTTTAGATTTTGGAGCGGTAGGTCCTGGGTTTGAATCCTCGTACGCGCAATATAGAATAGGCTCGCGACCTGGGAGGGGGGGGCGGCCATGTTGTGATACCTCTACTCTACCTTCGAGCCTAAGCCGTGGGGGGGTAGTGGGGGGTGTCATAATGCGGTTGCAAATCTGTCCTCCAGGTCGTCCACGGAACATCCCTCTAGGGGGTTGGGAGGGAGTATTCCAGTGAAGGCACCTACGTGCAACAAATAAACAAAAACCAACGTGGTGTCAAAGGAAGAAACCTTTTGCTATTTATTGACTAGCAAGTGCAAAGACCTTCAACAAGAAGTGGCACGGTGTGGCTACCATGCTCAATGACCAACAAGATTAGGCATGTGCCACTTTCCATGACCAACTAATTTTACTATGTGTGTTCAACGTTGACAACCCATAATATCGGTCACGAATTGTCAGAGGGGGAAACAATAGTTTAGGAATACTAGATACCAACTAGCAAGTACAACGACCTTCAATCAGTAGCAGCACGGTGTGGCTACCATGCACAATGAATGACCAAAGTGGGCATATGTACTGCCTTTGACCAAAGAAATCCGCTGTGTGTGGTCAACGTTGACAACTCATAAAACGAGTCACAAATGGTCAGAGGGGGAAACAATGGTTTGGGAACACCAGGTATCAAATAGCAAGCACAATGACCTTCAATGAGTTGTGGCACGGTGTGGATACCATGCACGATGACCGACCAAAATATGCATATGTCATTGACCATGACCAAAGAATGTCACCATGTGTGGTAAACTTGGACAACTCATAACAAGAGTCACAAATGGTCAGAGTGGAAGATAATGGTTTCTGAATACTAGTTATCGACTAGCAAGTACAAATACCTTCAATATGCAGTTGCACAGTGTGGCTACAATGCATTGTGACCAACCAAAGTATGCATATGGCACTAACCATGACCAAAGAATTTCACTTCATGTGGTCAGTGTTGACAACTCACAACACGAGTCACAGATAGTGAGAGAGGGTAAGATTGGGGTGGGATTACTAGCTATAAACTAGAAAGCACAAAGACCTTCAATACGTAGTGACACGACGTGGTAGCCATGTACAGGGACAAACCAAAGTGTGCATATGTCACTAACCATGACCAAAAGAATTTCACAGTGTGTGGTCAACATTGAAAACTCATAACACGAGTCACAAATGGTCAGAGGGGGAATCAATGGGATGGGAACGCTAGTTATCAACTAGCAAGTACGAAAACCTCCAACAAGTAGTGACACGGTGTGGCTAGCGTGCACAGTGACCAACCAAAGGATGCATGCGTCACAGACTATGACCGGAGAAGTCCACTATGTGTGGTCAACATTGACAACTCATAACACGAGTCACAAATGGTCAAAGGGAAAGACAATGGTTTGGGAACCCTATGCATGGACTAGAAAGGAAAAAGAACTTCAATACGTAGTGGCATGGTGTGGCTACTATGCACACCAAACAACCAGACTAGGCATATGTCACTGACAATTACCAAAGAATTTCAATATGGGTGGTAAACGTTCATCAACCATAACACGAGTCACAAACGGTCAGAGGGGGAAAGAATGGTCCGGGAATATCAGTTCTCAACTAACAAGTACAACGACCTTCAATCAGTAGTAGCACGGTGTGGCTACCATGCACAATGACCGACCAAAGTAGGCATATGTACTGCCTTTGACCAAAGAAATCCACTGTGTGTGGTCAACGTTGACAACTCATATAACGAGTCACAAATGGTCAGAGGGGGGAACAATGGTTTGCGAACACCAGGTATCAACTAGAAAGCACAATTACCTTTAATGAGTTGTGGCACGGTGTGGATAACATGCACGATGACCGACCAAAATATGCATATGTCACTGACCATGACCAAAGAATGTCACCATGTTTGGTAAACTTTGACAACTCATAACAAGAGTCGCAAATGGTCAGAGTGGAAGATAATGGTTTCTGAATACTAGTTATCTACTAGCAAGTACAAATAACTTCAATATGTAGTTGCACAGTGTGGCTACAATGCACAGTGACCAACCAAAGTATGCATATGTCACTGACCATGACCAAAGAATTTCACTTCATGTGGTTAGTGTTGACAACTCACAACACGAGTCACAGATAGTGAGAGAGAGTAAGATTGGGGTGGGAAGACTAGCTATCAACTAGAAAGCACAAAGACCTTCAATACGTAGTGACACGGCGTGGTAACCATGTACAGGGACAAACCAAAGTGTGCATATCTCACAAACCATGACAAGAAGAATTTAACAGTGTGTGGTCAACGTTTAAAACTCATAACACGAGTCACAAATGGTCAAAGGGGGAAACAATGGGGTAGGGACACTAGTTATCAACTAGCAAGTACGAAGACCTCCAACAAGTAGTGGCACGGTGTGGCTAGCATGCTCAGTGACCAACCAAAGGATGCATGCGTCACTAACTATGACCGAAGAAGTCCACTATGTGTGGGCAACATTGAAAACTCGTAACACGAGTCACAAATGGTCAGAGGGTTAGACAATGGTTTGGGAACCCTATGCATGGACTAGAGAGGACAAAGAACTTCAATACGTAGTGGCACAGAGTGGCTACTATGCACACCAAACAACCAGACTAGGCATATGTCACTGACCATGACAAAAGATTTTCAATATGGGTGGTCAACGTTCACCAACCATAACACGAGTCACAAACGGTCAGAGGGGGAAACAATGGCCCGGGAATATCAGTTCTCAACTAGCAAGTACAACGACCTTCAATCAGTAGTAGCACGGTGTGGCTACCATGCACA
>SZWC01000294.1:401599-445841 GCA_023375785.1 Penium margaritaceum | reverse complement strand
AATGCACAGTGACCAACCAAAGTATGCATATGTCACTAACCATGACCAAAGAATTTCACTTCATGTGGTTAGTGTTGACAACTCACAACACGAGTCACAGATAGTGAGAGAGAGTAAGATTGGGGTGGGAAGACTAGCTATCAACTAGAAAGCACAAAGACCTTCAATACGTAGTGACACGGCGTGGTAACCATGTACAGGGACAAACCAAAGTGTGCATATCTCACTAACCATGACAAGAAGAATTTAACAGTGTGTGGTCAACGTTTAAAACTTGTAACACGAGTCACAAATGGTCAAAGGGGGAAACAATGGGGTGGGGACACTAGTTATCAACTAGCAAGTATGAAGACCTCCAACAAGTAGTGGCACGGTGTGGCTAGCATGCACAGTAACCAACCAAAGGATGCATGCGTCACTGACTATGACCGAAGAAGTCCACTATGTGTGGGCAACATTGAAAACTCGTAACACGAGTCACAAATGGTCAGAGGGAGAGACAATGGTTTGGGAACCCTATGCATGGACTAGAGAGGACAAAGAACTTCAATACGTAGTGGCACGGTGTGGCTACTATGCACACCAAACAACCAGACTAGGCATATGTCACTGACCATGAGGAAAGATTTTCAATATGGGTGGTCAACATTCACCAACCATAACACGAGTCACAAACGGTCAGAGGGGGAAACAATGGCCCGGGAATATCAGTTCTCAACTAGCAAGTACAACGACCTTCAATCAGTAGTAGCACGGTGTGGCTACCATGCACAGTGACCGACCAAAGTAGGCATATGTACTGCCTTTGACCAAAGAAATCCGCTGTGTGTGGTCAACGTTGACAACTCATAAAAAGAGTCACAAATGGTGAGAGGGGGAAACAATGGTTTGTGAAAACCAGGTATCAACAAGAAAGCACAATGAACTTCAATGAGTTGTGGCACGGTGTGGATACCATGCACAATTACCGAAGAAAATATGCATATGTCACTGACCATGACCAAAGAATGTCACCATGTGTGGTAAACTTTGACAACTCATAACAAGAGTCACAACTGGTCAGAGTGGAAGACAATGGTTTTTGAATACTAGTTATGGACTAGCAAGTACAAATACCTTCAATATGTAGTTGCACAGTGTGGCTACAATGCACAGTGACCAACAAAAGTATGCATATGTCACTAACCATGACCAAAGAATTTCACTTCATGTGGTCAGTGTTGACAACTCACAACACGTGTCACATATAGTGAGACAGGGTAAGATTGGGGTGGGAAGACTAGCTATCAAATAGAAAGCACAAAGACCTTCAATACGTAGTGACACGGCATGGAAACCATGTACAGGGACAGACCAAAGTGTGCATATGTCACTAACCATGACCAAAAGAGTTTCACAGTGTGTGGTCAACGTTGAAAACTCATAACACGAGTCACAAATGGTCAGAGGGGGAAACAATGGGGTGGGAACACTAGTTATCCAGTAGCAAGTACAAAGACCTCCAACAAGTAGTCGCACGGTGTGGCTAGCGTGCACAGTAAGCAACCAAAGGATGCATGCGTCATAGACTATGACCGAAGAAGTCCACTATGTGTGGTCAACATTGACAACTCATAACACGAGTCACAAATGGTCAGAGGGAGAGACAATGGTTTGGGAACCCTATGCATGGACTAGAAAGGACAAAGAACTTCAATACGTAGTGGCATGGTGTGGCTACTATGCACACCAAACAACGAGACTAGGCATATGTCACTGACCATGACGAAAGAATTTCAATATGGGTGGTCAACGTTCACCAACCATAACACGAGTCACAAACGGTCAGAGGGGGAAACAATGGTCTGGGAACATCAGTTCTCAACTAGCAACTACAACGACCTTCAATCAGTAGTAGCACAGTGTGGCTACCATGCACAATGACCGACCAAATTAGGCATATGTACTGCCTTTGACCAAAGAAATCCGCTGTGTGTGGTCAACGTTGACAACTCATAGAACGAGTCACAAATGGTCAGAGGGGGGAACAATGGTTTGGGAACACTAGGTATCAACTAGAAAGTACAATGACCTTTAATGAGTTGTGGCACGGTGTGGATACCATGCACGATGACCGACCAAAATATGCATATGTCACTGACCATGACCAAAGAATGTCACCATGTTTGGTAAACTTTGACAACTCATAACAAGAGTCGCAAATGGTCAGAGTGGAAGATAATGGTTTCTTAATACTAGTTATCTACTAGCAAGTACAAATATCTGAAATATGTAGTTGCACAGTGTGGCTACAATGCACAGTGACCAACCAAAGCATGCATATGTCACTAACCATGACCAAAGAATTTCACTTCATGTGGTTAGTGTTGACAACTCACAACACGAGTCACAGATAGTGAGAGAGAGTAAGATTGGAGTGGGAAGACTAGCTATCAACTAGAAAGCACAAATACCTTCAATACGTAGTGACACCGCGTGGTAACCATGTACTGGGACAAACCAAAGTGTGCATATCACACTAACCATGACCAAAAGAATTTATCAGTGTGTGGTCAACGTTTAAAACTCATAACACGAGTCACAAATGGTCAAAGGGGGAAACAATGGGGTGGGGACACTAGTTATCAACTAGCAAGTACGAAGACCTCCAACAAGTAGTGGCACGGTGTGGCTAGCGTGCACAGTGACCAACCAAAGGATGCATGCGTCACTGCCTATGATGGAAGAAGTCCACTATGTGTCGTCAACATTGAAAACTCATAACACGAGTCACAAATGGTCAGAGGGAGAGACAATGGTTTGGGAACCCTATGCATGGACTAGAAAGGACAAAGAACTTCAATACGTAGTGGCACGGTGTGGCTACTAAGCACACCAAACAACCAGACTAGGCATATGTCACTGACCATGACGAAAGAATTTCAATATGGGTGGTCAACGTTCACCAACCATAACACGAGTCACAAACGGTCAGAGGGGGAAACAATGGTCCGAGAATATCAGTCCTCAACTAGCAAGTACAACGACCTTCAATCAGTAGTAGCACAATGTGGCTACCACGCACAGTGACCGACCAAAGTAGGCATATGTACTGCCTTTGACCAAAGAAATCTGCTGTGTGTGGTCAACGTTGACAACTCATAAAACGAGTCACAAATGGTCAGAGGGGGGAACAATGGTTTGCGAACACCAGGTATCAACTAGAAAGCACAATGACCTTGAATTAGTTGTGGCACGGTGTGGATACCATGCACGATGACCATACAAAATATGCGTATGTCACTGACCATGACCAAAGAATGTCACCATGTGTGTAAACTTTGACAACTCATAACAAGAGTCACAAATGGTCAGAGTGGAAGATAACGGTTTCTGAATACAAGTTATCGACTAGCAAGTACTAATACCTTCAATATGTAGTTGCACAGTGTGGCTACAATGCACATTGACCAACCAAAGCATGCATATGTCACTAACCATGACCAAAGAATTTCACTTCATGTGGTCAGTGTTGACAACTCACAACACGACTCACAGATAGTGAGAGAGGGTAAGATTGGGGTGGGAAGACTAGCTATCAACTAGAAAGCACAAAGACCTTCAATACGTAGTGACACGGCGCAGTAACCATGTACAGTGACAAACCAAAGTATGCATATGTCACCAACCACGACCAAATGAATTTAACAGTGTGTGGTCAACGTTGAAAACTCATAACACGAGTCACAAATGGTCAGAGGGGGAAACAATGGGTTGGGAACAATAGTTATCAACTAGCAAGTACAAAGACCTCCAACAAGTAGTGGCACGGTGTGGCTAGCGTGCACAGTGACCAACCAAAGGATGCATGTATCACTGACTATGACCGGAGAAGTCCACTATCTGTGGTCAACATTGACAACTCATAACATGAGTCACAAATGGTCAGAGGGAGAGACAATGGATTGGGAACCCTATGCAAGGACTAGAAAGGACAAAGAACTTCAATACGTAGTGGCACGGTGTGGCTACTATGCACACCAAACAACCAGACTAGGCATATGTCACTGACCATGACGAAAGAATTTCAATATGGGTGGTCAACGTTCACCAACCATAACACGAGTCACAAACGGTCAGAGGGGGAAACAATGGGTTGGGAACAATAGTTATCGACTAGCAAGTACAAAGACCTCCAACAAGTAGTGGCACGGTGTGGCTACTATGCACACCAAACAACCAGACTAGGCATATGTCACTGACCATGACGAAAGAATTTCAATATGGGTGGTCAACGTTCACCAACCATAACACGAGTCACAAACGGTCGGAGGGGGAAACAATGGTCCAGGAATATCAGTTCTCAACTAGCAAGTACAACAACCTTCAATCAGTAGTAGCACGGTGTGGCTACCATGCACAATGACCGACCAAAGGAGGCATATGTTCTGCCTTCGACCAAAGAAATCCGCTGTGTGTGGTCAACGTTGACAACTCATAAAACGAGTCACAAATGGTCAGAGGGGGAAACAATGGCTTGCAAACACCAGGTATCAACTAGAAAGAACAATGACCTTGAATGAGTTGTGGCACGGTGTGGATACCATGCACGATGACCAACCAAAATATGCATATGTCACTGACCATGACCAAAGAATGTCACCATGTGTGTAAACTTTGACAACTCATAACAAGACTCACAAATGGTCAGAGTGGAAGATAACGGTTTCTGAATACAAGTTATTGACTAGCAAGTACTAATACCTTCAATATGTAGTTGCACAGTGAGGCTACAATGCACATTGACCAACCAAAGTATGCATATGTCACTAACCATGACCAAAGAATTTCACTTCATGTGGTGAGTGTTGACAACTCACAACACGAGTCACAGAGAGTGATAGAGGGTAAGATTGGGGTGGGAAGACTAGCTATCAACTAGAAAGCACAAAGACCTTCAATACGTAGTGACAGGGCGTGGTTACCATGTACAGTGACAAACCAAAGTATGCATATGCCACTAACCACGACCAAATGAATTTCACAGTGTGTGGTCAACGTTGAAAACTCATAACACGAGTCACAAATGGTCAGAGGGGGAAACAATGGGTTGGGAACACTAGTTATCAACTAGCAAGTACAAAGACCTCCAACAAGTAGTGGCACGGTGTGGCTAGCGTGCACAGTGACCAACCAAAGGATGCATGTATCACTGACTATGACCGGAGAAGTCCACTATCTGTGGTCAACATTGACAACTCATAACACGAGTCACAAATGGTCAGAGGGAGAGACAATGGTTTGGGAACCCTATGCAAGGATTAGAAAGGAAAAAGAACTTCAATACGTAGTGGCACGGTGTGGCTACTATGCACACCAAACAACCAGACTAGGCATATGTCACTGACCATAAAGAAAGAATTTCAATATGGGTGGTCAACGTTCACCAACCATAACACGAGTCACAAACGGTCAGAGGGGGAAACAATGGTCCAGGAATATCAGTTCTCAACTAGCAAGTACAACAACCTTCAATCAGTAGTAGCACGGTGCGGCTACCATGCACAATGACCGACCAAAGTAGGCATATGTTCTTCCTTTGACCAAAGAAATCCGCTGTGTGTGGTCAACGTTGACAACTCATAAAACGAGTCACAAATGGTCAGAGGGGGAAACAATGGTTTGCGAACACCAGGTATCAACTAGAAAGCACAATGACCTTCAATGAGTTGTGGCACGGTGTGGATACCATGCATGATGACCGACCAAAATATGCATATGTCACTGACCATGACCAAAGAATGTCACCATGTGTGGTAAACTTTGACAACTCATAACAAGAGTCACAAATTGTCAGAGTGGAAGATAATAGTTTCTAAATACCAGTTATCGCCTAGCAAGTACAAATACCTTCAATATGTAGTTGCACAGTGTGGCTACAATACATAGTGACCAACCAAAGTATGCATGTGTCACTAACCATGACCAAAGAATTTCACTTCATGTGGTCAGTGTTGACAACTCACAACACGAGTCACAGATAGTGAGAGAGGGTAAGATTGGGATGGGACGACTAGCTATCAACTAGAAAGCAAGAAGACCTTCAATACGTAGTGACACGGCGTGGTAACCATGTACAAGGACAAACCAAAGTGTGCATATGTCACTAACCATGACCAAACGAATTTCACAGTGTGTGGTCAACGTTGAAAACTCATAACACGATTCACAAATAGTCAGAGGGGGAAACAATGGGGTGGGAACACTAGTTATCAACTAGCAAGTACAAAGACCTCTAACAAGTAGTGGCACGGCGTGGCTAGCGTGCACAGTGACCAACCAAAGGATGCATGCGTCACTGACTATGACCGAAGAAGTCCACTATGTGTGGTCAACATTGACAACTCATAACACGAGTCACAAATGGTCAGAGGGAGAGACAATGGTTTGGGAACCCTATGCATGGACTAGAAAGGACAAAGAACTTCAATACGTAGTGGCACGGTGTGGCTACTATGCACACCAAACAACCAGACTAGGCATATGTCACTGACCATGACCAAAGAGTTTCAATATGGGTGGTCAACGTTCACCAACCATAACACGAGTCACAAACGGTCAGAGGGGGAAACAATGGTCCGGAAATATCAGTTCCAACTAGCAAGTACAACGACCTTCAATCAGTAGTAGCACGGTGTGGCTACCATGCACAATGACCGACCAAAGTAGGCATATGTACTGCCTTTGAACAAAGAAATCCGCTGTGTGTGGTCAACGTTGACAACTCATTAAACGAGTCACAAATGGTCAGAGGGGGAAACAATGGTTTGCGAACACCAGGTATCAACTAGAAAACACAATGACCTTGAATGAGTTGTGGCTTGGTGTGGATACCATGCACGATGACCGACCAAAATATGCATATGTCACTGACAATGACCAAAGAATGTCACCATGTGTGTAAACTTTGACAACTCATAACAAGAGTCACAAATGGTCAGAGTGGAAGATAATGGTTTCTGAATTCAAGTTATCGACTAGCAAGTACTAATACCTTCAATATGTAGTTGCACAGTGTGGCTACAATGCACATTGACCAACCAAAGTATGCATATGTCACTAACCATGACCAAGGAATTTCACTTCATGTGGTCAGTGTTGACAACTCACAACACGAGTCACAGATAGTGAGAGAGGGTACGATTGGGGTGGGAAGACTAGCTATCAACTAGAAAGCACAAAGACCTTCAATACGTAGTGACACGGCGTGGTAACCATGTACAGGGACAAACCAAAGTGTGCATATGTCACTAACCATGACCAAAAAAATTTCACAGTGTGTGGTCAACATTAAAAACTTATAACACGAGTCACAAATGGTCAGAGAGGGAAACAATGGGATGGGAACACTAGTTATCAACTAGCAAGTACAAAGACCTCCAACAAGTAGTGGCATGGTGTGGCTAGCGTGCACAGTGACCAACCAAAGGATGCATGCGTCACTGACTATGACCGAAGAAGTCCACTATGTGTGGTCAACATTGACAACTCATAACACGAGTCACGAATGGTCAGAGGGAGAGACAATGGTTTGGGAACCCTATGCATGGACTAGAAAGGACAAAGAACTTCAATACGTAGTGGCACAGTGTGGCTACTATGCACACCAAACAACCAGACTAGGCATATGTCACTGACCATGACGAAAGAATTTCAATATGGGTGGTCAACGTTCACCAACCATAACACGAGTCACAAACGGTCAGAGGGGGAAACAATGGTCTGAGAACATCAGTTCTCAACTAGCAAGTACAACGACATTCAATCAGTAGTAGCACAGTGTGGCTACCATGCACAATGACCGACCAAAGTAGGCATATGTACTGCCTTTGACCAAAGAAATCCGCTGTGTGTGGTCAACGTTGAAAACTCATAAAACGAGTCACAAATGGTCAAAGGGGGAAACAATGGTTTGCGAACACCAGGTATCAACTAGAAAGCACAATGACCTTCAATGAGTTGTGGCACGGTGTGGATACCATGCACCATGACCGACCAAAATATGCATGTCACTAACCATGACCAAAGAATTTCACCACGTGTGGTAAACTTTGACAACTCATAACAAGAGTCACAAATGGTCAGAGTGGAAGATAATGGTTTCTGAATAATAGTTATCGACTAGCAAGTACAAATACCTTCAATATGTAGTTGCACAGTGTGGCTACAATGCACAGTGACCAACCAAAGTATGCATATGTCACTAACCATGACCAAAGAATTTCACTTCATGTGGTCAGTGTTGACAACTCACAACACGAGTCACAGATAGTGAGAGAGGGTAAGATTGGGGTGGGAAGACTAGCTATCAACTAGAAAGCACAAAGACCTTCAATACGTAGTGACACGGCGTAGTAACCATGTACAGGGACAAACCAAAGTGTGCATATGTTGCTAACCATGACCAAAAGAATTTCACAGTGTGTGGTCAACGTTGAAAACTCATAACACGAGTCAAAAATGGTCAGAGGGGGAAACAATGGGGTGGGAACACTAGTTATCAACGAGCAAGTACGAAGACCTCCAACAAGTAGTGGCACGGTGTGGCTAGCGTGCACAGTGACCAACCAAAGGATGCATGTGTCACTGACTATGACCGGAGAAGTCCACAATGTGTGGTCAACATCGACAACTCATAACAAGAGTCACAAATGGTCAGAGGGAGAGACAATGGTTTGGGAACCCTTTGCATGGACTAGAAAGGACAAAGAACTTCAATACGTAGTGGCATGGTGTGGCTACTATGCACACCAAACAACCAGACTAGGCATATGTCACTGACCATGACCAAAGAATTTCAATATGGGTGGTAAACGTTCACCAACCATAACACGAGTCACAAACGGTCAGAGGGGGAAACAATGGTCCGGGAATATCAGTTCTCAACTAGCAAGTACAACGACCTTCAATCAGTAGTAGCACGGTGTGGCTACCATGCACAATGACCGACCAAAGTAGGCATATGTACTGCCTTTGACCAAAGAAATCCGCTGTGTGTGGTCAACGTTGACAACTCATAAAACGAGTCACAAATGGTCAGAGGGGGAAACAATGGTTTGCGAACACCAGGTATCAACTAGAAAGCACAATGACCTTCAATGAGTTGTGGCACGGTGTGGATACCATGCNAAAGAATTTCAATATGGGTGGTCAACGTTCACCAACCATAACACGAGTCACAAACGGTCAGAGGGGGAAACAATGGTCCGGGAATATCAGTTCTCAACTAGCAAGTACAACGACCTTCAATCAGTAGTAGCACGGTGTGGCTACCATGCACAATGACCGACCAAAGTAGGCATATGTACTGCCTTTGACCAAAGAAATCCGATGTGTGTGGTCAACGTTGACAACTCATAGAACGAGTCACAAATGGTCAGAGGGGGAAACAATGGTTTGCGAACACCAGGTATCAACTAGAAAGCACAACGACCTTCAATGAGTTGTGGCACGGTGTGGATACCATGGACGATGACCGACCAAAATATGCATATGTCACTGACCATGACCAAAGAATGTCCCCATGTGTGGTAAACTTTGACAACTCATAACAAGAGTCGCAAATGGTCAGAGTGGAAGATAATGGTTTCTGAATACTAGTTATCGACAAGCAAGTACACATACCCGCAATATGTAGTTGCACAGTGTGTCTACAGTGCACAGTGACCAACCAAAGTATGCATATGTCACTAACTATGACCAAAGAATTTAACTTCATGTGGTCAGTGTTGACAACTCACAACACGAGTCACAGATAGTGAGAGAGGGTAAGATTGGAATGGGAAGACTAGCTATCAACTAGAAAGCACAAAGACCTTCAATACGTAGTGACACGGCGTGGTAACCATGTACAGTGACAAACCAAAGTAGGCATATGTCACTAACCACGACCTAACGAATTTCACAGTGTGTGGTCAACCTTGAAAACTCATAACACGAGTCAAAAATGATTAGAGGGGGAGGCAATGGGTTGGGAACACTAGTTATCAACTAGTAAGTACGAAGACCTCCAACAAGTAGTGGCACGGTGTGGCTAGCATGCACAGTGACCAACCAAAGGATGCATGCGTCACTGAATATGACCGAAGAAGTCCACTATGTGTGGTCAATATTGACAGCTCATAACACGAGTCACAAATGGTCAAAGGGAGAGACAATGGTTTGGGAACCCTATGCATGGACTAGAAAGGACAAAGAACTTCAATATGTAGTAGCACAGTGTGGCTACTATGCACACCAAACAACCAGACTAGGCTTATGTCACTGACCATGACCAAAGAATTTCAATATGGGTGGTCAACGTTCACCAACCATAACACGAGTCACAAACGGTCAGAGGGGGAAACAATGGTCCGGGGATATCAGTTCTCAACTAGCAAGTACAACGACCTTCAGTCACTAGTAGCACGGTGTGGCTACCATGCACAATGACCGACCAAAGTAGGCATATGTACTGCCTTTGACCAAAGAAATCCGCTGTGTGTGGTCAACGTTGACAACTCATAAAACGAGTCACAAATGGTCAGAGGGGGAAACAATGGTTTGCGAACACCAGGTATCAAGTAGAAAGCACAATGACGTTCAATGAGTTGTGGCACGGTGTGGATACCATGCACGATGACCGACCAAAATATGCATGTCACTGACCATGACCAAAGAATGTCACCATGTGTGGTAAACTTTGACAACTCATAACAAGAGTCACAAATGGTCAGAGTGGAAGATAATGGTTTCTGAATACTAGTTATTGACTAGCAAGCACAAATACCTTCAATATGTTGTTGCACAGTGTGGCTAGAATGCACAGTGACCAACCAAAGTATGCGTATGTCACTAACCATGACCAAAGAATTTCACTTCATGTGGTCAGTATTGACAACTCACAACACGAGTCACAGATAGTGAGAGAGGGTAAGGTTGGGGTGGGATGACTAGCTATCAACTAGAAAGCACAAAGACCTTCAATACATAGTGACACCGCGTGGTGACCATGTACAGCGACAAACCAAAGTGTGCATATGTCACTAACCATGACCAGAATAATTTCACAGTGTGTGGTCAACGTTGAAAACTCATAACACGAATCACAAATGGTCATAGGGGGAAACAATGGGGTGGGAACACTAGTTATTAACTAGCAAGTACGAAGACCTCCAACAAGTAGTGGCACGGTGTGGCTAGCGTGCACAGTGACCAACAAAAGGATGCATGCGTCACTGACTAGGACCGGAGAAGTCCACTATGTGTGGTCAACATTGACAACTCATAACACGAGTCACAAATTGTCAGAGGGTGAGACAATGGTTTGGGAACCCTATGCGTGGACTAGAAAGGACAAAAAACTTCAATACGTAGTGGCACGGTGTGGCTAATATGCACACCAAACAACCAGACTAGGCATATGTCACTGACCATGACCAAAGAATTTCAATATGGGTGGTCAACGTTCACCAACCATAACACGAGTCACAAACGGTCAGAGGGGGAAACAATTGTCTAGGAATATCAGTTCTCAATTAGCAAGTACAACGACCTTCAATCAGTAGTAGCACGATGTGGCTACCATGCACAATGAACGACCAAAGTAGGCATATGTACTGCCTTTGACCAAAGAAATCCGCGATGTGTGGTCAACGTTGGAAACTCATAAAACGAGTCACAAATGGTCAGAGGGGGAAACGATGGTTTGCGAACACCAAGTATCAACTAGAAAGCACAATGACCTTCAATGAGTTGTGGCATGGTGTGGATACCATGCACGATGACCGACCAAAATATGCATATGTCACTGACCATGACCAAAGATTGTCACCATGTGTGGTAAACTCTGAAAACTCATAACAAGAGTCGCAAATGGTCTGAGTGGAAGACAATGGTTTCTAGATACTAGTTATCGACTAGCAAGTACAAATACCTTCAATATGTAGTTGCAGAGTGTGGCTACAATGCACAGTGACCAACCAAAGTATGCATATGTCACTAACCATGACAAAAGAATTTCATCTCACGTGGTCAGTATTGATAACTCACAACACGAGTGACAGATAGTGACAGAGGGTAAGATTGGGGTGGGAAGACTAGCTATCGACTAGAAAGCACAAAGACCTTCAATACGTAGTGACACGGCGTGGTAACCATGTACAGGGCTAATCCAAAGTGTGCATATGTCACTAACCATGACCAAAAGAATTTCACAGTGTGTGGTCAACGTTGAAAACTCATAACACGAGTCACAAATGGTCAGAGGGGGAAACAATGAGTTGGGAACACTAGTTATCAACTAGCAAGTACAAAGACCTCCAACAAGCAGTGGCACGGTGTGGCTAGCGTGCACAGTGACCAACCAAAGGATGCATGCGTCACTGACTATGACCGAAGAAGTCCACTATGTGTGGTCAACATTGACAACTCATAACACGAGTCACAAATGGTCAGAGGGCGAAACAATGAGTTGGGAACACTAGTTATCAGCTAGCAAGTACAAAGACCTCCAACAAGCAGTGGCACGGTCTGGCTAGCGTGCACAGTGACCAACCAAAGGATGCATGCGTCACTGACTATGACCGAAGAAGTCCACTATGTGTGGTCAACATTGGCAACTCATAACACGAGTCACAAATGGTCAGAGGGCGAAACAATGAGTTGGGAACACTAGTTATCAGCTAGCAAGTACAAAGACCTCCAACAAGCAGTGGCACGGTCTGGCTAGCGTGCACAGTGACCAACCAAAGGATGCATGCGTCACTGACTATGACCGAAGAAGTCCACTATGTGTGGTCAACATTGACAACTCATAACACGAGTCACAAATGGTCAGAGGGAGAGACAATGGTTTGGGAACCCTATGCATGGACTAGAAAGGACAAAGAACTTCAATACGTAGTGGCATGGTGTGGCTACTATGCACACCAAACAGCCAGACTAGGCATATCTCACTGACCATGACCAAAGAATTTCAATATGGGTGGTCAACGTTCACCAACCATAACACGAGTGACAAACGGTCAGAAGGGGAAACAATGGTCCGGGAATATCAGTTCTCAACTAGCAAGTACAACGACCTTCAATCAGTAGTAGCACGGTGTGGCTACCATGCACAATGACGGACCAAAGTAGGCATATGTACTGCCTTTGACCAAAGAAATCCGCTGTGTGTGGTCAACATGGACAACTCATAAAACGAGTCACAAATGGTCAGAGGGGGAAACAATGGTTTGCAAACACCAGGTATCAACTAGAAAGCACAATGACCTTCAATGAGTTGTGGCACGGTGTGGATACCATGCACGATGACCAACCAAAATATGCATATGTCACTGACCATGACCAAAGAATGTCACCATGTGTGGTTAACTTTGACAACTCATAACAAGAGTCACAAATGGTCAGAGTGGAAGATAATGGTTTCTGAATACTAGTTATCGACTAGCAAGTACAAATACCTTCAATATGTAGTTGCACAGTGTGGCTACAATGGACAGTGAACAACCAAAGTATGCATATGTCACTAACCACGACCAAAGAATTTCACTTCATGTGGTCAGTGTTGACAACTCACAACACGAATCACAGATAGTGAGAGAGGGTAAGATTGGGGTGGAAAGACTAGCTATCAACTAGAAAGCACAAAGACCTTCAATACGTAGTGCAACGGCGTGGTAACCATGTACAGGGATAAACCAAAGTGTGGATACGTCACTAACCATGACCAAAAGAATTTCACAGTGTGTGGTCAACGTTGAAAACTCATAACACGAGTTACAAATGGTCACAGGGGGAAACAATGGGTTGGGACCACTAGTTATGAACTAGCAAGTACAAAGACCTTCAAGAAGAAGTGGCACGGTGTGGCTAGCGTGCACAGTGACCAACCAAAGGATGCATACGTCACTGACTATGACAGAAGAAGTCCACTATGTGTGGTCAACATTGACAACTCATAACACGAGTCACAAATGGTCAGAGGGAGAGACAATGGTTTGGGAACCCTATTCATGGACTAGAAAGGACAAAGAACTTCAATACGTATTGGCACGGTGTGGCTACTATGCACACCAAACAACCAGACGAGTCATATGTCACTAACCATGACAAAAGAATTTCAATATGGGTGGTCAACGTTCACCAACCATAACACGAGTCACAAACGGTCAGAGGGAGGAACAATGGTCCGGGAATATCAGTTCTCAACTAGCAAGTACAACGACCTTCAATCAGTAGTAGCACTGTGTGGCTACCATGCACAATGACCGACCAAAGTAGGCATATGTACTGCGTTTGACCAAAGAAATCCGCTGTGTGTGGTCAACGTTGACAACTCATAAAACGAGTCACAAATGGTCAGAGGGGGAATCAATGGTTTGCGAACAACAGGTATCAACTAGAAAGCACAATGACCTTCAACGAGTTGTGGCACGGTGTGGATACCATGCACGATGACCGACCAAAATATGCATATGTCACTGACCATGACCAAAGAATGTCACCATGTGTGGTAAACTTTGACAACGCATAACAAGAGTCGCAAATGGTGAGAGTGGAAGACAATGGTTTCTGAATACTAGTTATCGACTAGCAAGTACAAATACCTTCAATATGTAGTTGCACAGCGTGGCTACAATGCACAGTGACCAACCAAAGTATGCATATGTCACTAACCATGACCAAAGAATTTCACTTCATGTGGTCAGTGTTGACAACTCACAACACGAGTCACAGATAGTGAGAGAGGGTAAGATTGGGGTGGGAAGACTAGCTATCAACTAGAAAGCACAAAGACCTTCAATACGTAGTGACACGGCGTGGTAACCATGTACAAGGACAAACCAAAGTGTGCATATGTCACTAACCATGACCAAAGAATTTCACTTCATGTGGTCAGTGTTGACAACTCACAACACGAGTCACAGATAGTGAGAGAGGGTAAGATTGGGGTGGGAAGACTAGCTATCAACTAGAAAGCACAAAGACCTTCAATACGTAGTGACACGGCGTGGTAACCATGTACAGTGACAAACAAAAGTAGGCATATGTCACTGACCATGACCAAAGAATACGATATGGGTGGTCAACGTTCACAACCCATAACACGATGGTCCGGGAATATTAGTTATCAACTAGCAAGTACAACAACCTTCAATCAGTAGTAGCACGGTGTGGCTACCATGCCCAATCACCGACCAAAGTAGGCATATGTACCGCCTTTGACCAAAGAAATCCGCTGTGTGTGGTCAATGTTGACAACTCATAAAACGAGTCACAAATGGTCAGAGGGGGAAACAATGGTTTGAGAACACCAGGTATCCACTAGCAAGCACAGTGACCTTGAATGAGTTGTGGCACGGTGTGGATACCATGCACGATGACCAACTAAAATTTGCATATGTCACTGACCATGACCAAAGAATGTCACCTTGTGTGGTAAACTTTGACAACTCATAACAAGAGTCACAAATGATCAGAGAGGAAGATAATCATTTCTGAATACAAGTTATGAACTAGCAAGTACAAATACCTTCAATATGTACTTGCACAGTGTGGCTACAATGCACATTGACCAACCAAAGTATGCATATGTCACTAACCATGACCAAAGAATTTTACTTCATGCGGTCAGTGTTGACAACTCACAACACGTGTCACTGATAGTGAGAGAGGATAAGATTGGGGTGGGAAGACTAGCTATCGACTAGAAAGCACAAAAACCTTCAATACGTAGTGACACGGCGTGGTAACCATGTACATTGAAAAACCAAAGTAGGCATATGTCACTAACCACGATCAAAAGAATTTCACAGTGTGTGGTCAACGTTGAAAACTCATAACACGACTCACAATTGGTGAGAGGGGGAAGCAATGGGTTGTGAACACTAGTTATCAGCTAGCAAGTACGAAGAACTCCAACAAGTAGTGGCACGGTGTGGCTAGTGTGCACAGTGACCAAACAAAGGATGCATGCGTCATTGACTATGACCGGAGAAGTCCACTATGTGTGGTCAACATTGAAAACTCATAACACGAGTCACAAATGGTCAGAGGGAGAGACAATGGTTTGGGAACCCTATGCATGGAATAGAACGGACAAAGAACTTCAATACGTAGTGGCACGGTATAGCTACTGTGCACACCAAACAACCAGTCTAGGCATATGTCACTGACCATGACGAAAGATTTTCAATATGGGTGGTCAACGTTCACCAACCATAACACGAGTCACAAACGGTCAGAGCGGGAAACAATGGTCCGGGAATATCAGTTCTCAACTAGCAAGTAAAACGGCCTTCAATCAGTAGTAGCACGGTGTGGCTACCATGCACAATGACCGACCAAAGTAGGCATATGTATTGCCTTTGACCAAAGAAATCCGCTGTGTGGTCAACGTTGACAACTCATAAAACGAGTCACAAATGGTCAGAGGGGGAAACAATGGTTTTTGAACACCAGGTATCAACTAGAAAGCACAATGACCTTCAATGAATTTTGGCACGGTGTGGATACCATGCACGATTAACGACCAAAAAATGCATATGTCACTGACCATGACCAAAGAATGTCACCATGTGTGGTAAACTTTGACAACTCATAACAAGAGTCAGAAAAGGTCAGAGTGGAAGACAATGGTTTCTGAATACTAGTTATCGACTAGCAAGTACAAATACCTTCAATATGTAGTTTCACAGTGTGGCTACAATGCAGAGTGACCAACCAAAGTATGCATATGTCACTAACCATGACCAAAGAATTTTACTTCATGTGGTCAGTGTTGAAAACTCACAACACGAGTCACAGATAGTGAGAGAGGGTAAGATTGGGGTGGGAAGACTAGCTATCAACTAGAAAGCACAAAGACCTTCAATACTTAGTGACACGGCGTGGTAACCATGTAGAGGGACAAACCAAAGTGTGCATATGTCAATAACCATGACCAAAAGAATTTCACAGTGTGTGTTCAACGTTGAAAACTCATAACACGAGTCACAAATTGTCAGAGGGGGAAACAATGGGGTGGGAACCCTAGTTATCAACTAGCAAGTGCAAAGACCTCCAACACGTAGTGGCACGGTGTGGCTAGCGTACACAGTGACCAACCAAAAGATGCATGCGTCACTGACTATGACCGAAGAAGTCCACTATGTGTGGTCAACATTGACAACTCATAACACGAGTCACAAATAATCAGAGGGAGAGACAATGGTTTGGGAACGCTATGCATGGACTAGAAAGGACAAAGAACTTCAATACGTAGTGGCACGGTGTGGCTACTATGCACACCAAACAACCAGACTAGGCATATGTCACTGACCATGACCAAAGAATTTCAATATGGGTGGTCAACGTTCACCAACCATAAAACGAGTCACAAACGGTCAGAGAGGGAAACAATAGTCCGGGAATATCAGTTCTCAACTAGCAAGTACAACGACCTTCAATCAGTAGTAGCACGGTGTGGCTACCATGCACAATGACCGACCAAAGTAGGCACATGTACTGCCTTTGACCAAAGAAATCCGCTGTGTGTGGTCAACGTTGACAACTCATAAAGCGAGTCACAAATGGTCAGAGGGGGAAACAATGGTTTGCTAACACCAGGTATCAACTAGAAAGCACAATGACCTTGAATGAGTTGTGGCACGGTGTGGATACCATGCATGATGACCAACAAAAATATGCATATGTCACTGACCATGACCAAAGAATGTGACCATGTCTGTAAACTTTGACAACTCATAACAAGAGCCACAAATGGTCAGAGTGGAAGATAATGGTTTCGGAATACAAGTTATTGACTAGCAAGTACTAATACCTTCAATATGTAGTTGTACAGTGTGGCTACAATGCACATTGACCAACCAAAGTATGCATATGTCACTAACCATGACCAAAGAATTTCACTTCATGTGGTCAGTGTTGACAACTCACAACACGAGTCACAGATAGTGAGAGAGGGTAAGATTGGGGTGGGAAGACTAGCTATCAACTAGAAAGCACAAAGACCTTCAATACGTAGTGACACGGCGTGGTAACCATGTACAGTGACAAACCAAAGTAGGCATATGTCACTAACCACGATCAAACGAATTTCACAGTGTGTGGTCAACGTTGAAAACTCATAACACGACTCACAATTGGTCAGAGGGGGAAGCAATGGGTTGGGATCACTAGTTATCAACTAGCAAGTACGAAGACCTCCAACAACTAGTGGCACGGTGTGGCTAGCGTGCACAGTGACCAACCAAAGGATGCATGCGTCACTGACTATGACCGGAGAAGTCCACTATGTGTGGTCAACATTGACAACTCATAACACGAGTCACAAATGGTCAGAGGGAGAGACAATGGTTTGGGAACCCTATGCATGGATTAGAAAGGACAAATAAATTCAATACGTAGTGGCACGGTGTGGCTACTATGCACACCAAACAACCAGACTAGGCATATGTCACTGACCATGACGAAAGAATTTCAATATGGGTACTCAACGTTCACCAACCATAACACGAGTCACAAACGGTCAGAGGGGGAAACAATGGTCCGGGAATATCAGTTCTCAACTAGCAAGTATAACGACCTTCAATTAGTAGTAGCACGGTGTGGCTACCATGCACAATGACCAACCAAAGTAGGCATATGTACTGCCCTTGATGAAAGAAATCCGCTGTATGTGGTCAACGTTAACAACTCACAAAACGAGTCACAAATGGTCAGAGGGGGAAACAATGGTTTGCAAACACCAGGTATCAACTAGAAAGCACAATGACATTCAATGAGTTGTGGCACGGTGTGGATACCATGCACGATGACCAACCAAAATATGCATATGTCACTGACCATCACCAAAGAATGTCACCATGTGTGGTAAACTTTGACAACTCATAACAAGAGTCACGAATGGTCAGAGTGGAAGATAATGGTTTCTAAATACTAGTTATCGACTAGCAAGTACAAATACCTTCAATATGTAGTTGCACGGTGTGGTTACAATGAAAAGTGACCAACCAAAGTATGCATATGTCACTAACCATGACCAAAGAATTTCACTTCATGTGGTCTGTGTTGACAACTCACAACAGGAGTCACAGATAGTGAGAGAGGGTAAGATTGGGGTGGGAAGACTAGCTATCAACTAGAAAGCACAAGGACCTTCAATACGTAGTGACACCGCGTGGTAACCATGTACAGGGACAAGCCAAAGTGTGCATATGTCACTAAGCATGACCAAAAAGAATTTCACGGTGTGTGGTCAACGTTGAAAACTCATAACACGAGTCACAAATGGTAAGAGAGGGAAACAATGGGGTGGGAACACTAGTTATAAACTAGCAAGTACAAAGACCTCCAACAAGTAGTGGCACGGTGTGGCTAGCGTGTACAGTGACCAACCAAAGGATGCATGCGTCACTGACTATGACCGAAGAAGTCCACTATGTGTGGTCAACATTGACAACTCATAACACAAGTCACAAATGGTCAGAGGGAGAGACAATGGTTTGGGAACCCCATGCATGGAATAGAAAGGACAAAGAGCTTCAATATGTAGTGGCACGTTGTGGCTACTATGCACACCAAACAACCAGACTAGTCATATGTCACTGACCATGACGAAATAATTTCAATATGGGTGGTCAACATTCACCAACCTTAACACGAGTCACAAACGGTCAGAGGGGGAAACAATGGTCCGGGAATATCAGTTCTCAACTAGCAAGTACAACGACCTTCTATTAGTAGTGGCACGGTGTGGATACCATGCACAATGACCAACCAAAGTAGGCATATGTACTGCCTTTGACCAAAGAAATCCGCTGTGTGTGGTCAACGTTGACAACTCACAAAACGAGTCACAAATGGTCAGAGGGGGAAACAATGGTTTGCAAACACCAGGTATCAACTAGAAAGCACAATGACCTTCAATGAGTTGTGGCACGGTGTGGATACCATGCACGATGACCAACCAAAATATGCATATGTCACTGACCATGACCAAAGAATGTCACCATGTGTGGTAAACTTTGACAACTCATAACAAGAGTCACAAATGGTCAGAGTGGAAGATAATGGTTTCTGAATACTAGTTATCGACTAGCAAGTACAAATACCTTCAATATGTAGTTGCACAGTGTGGCTACAATGCACAGTGACCAACCAAAGTATGCATATGTCACTAACCATGACCAAAGAATTTCACTTCATGTGGTCAGTGTTGACAACTCACAACACAAGTCACAGATAGTGAGAGAGGGTAAGATTGGGGTGGGAAGAATAGCTATCAACTAGAAAGCACAAAGACCTTCAATACGTAGTGACACGGCGTGGTAACCATGTACAGGGATAATCCAAAGTGTGCATTTGTCACTAACCATGACCAAAAGGATTTCACAGTGTGTGGTCAACGTTGAAAACTCATAACACGATTCAGAAATGGTTAGAGGGGGAAACAATGGGTTGGGAACACTAGTTATCAACTAGCAAGTACAAAGACCTTCAACAAGCATTGGTACAGAGTGGCTAGCGTGCACAGTGACCAACCAAAGGATGCATACGTCACTGACTATGACCGAAGAAGTCCACTATATGTGGTCAACATTGACAACTCACAACACGAGTCACAGATAGTCATAGTGGGGTAACAATTGTGTGGGAAGACTAGCTATCAACTAGAAAGCACAAAGACCTTCAATACGTAGTGATACGACATGGTAACCATGTACAGTGACAAACCAAACTAGGCATATGTCACTGACCATGACCAAAGAATTTCGATATGGGTGGTCAACGTTCACAATTCATAACACGAGTCACAGATGGTCAGAGGGGGGAAACAATGGTTTCGAAACGCTATGTATCTTCTAGCAAGTACAATGATCTTTCGTATGTATTGGCACAGTGTGGCTATCGTGCACAGTGACCTATCCAAGTAGGCATACATCACTGCTCATGACCAAAGAAGATTAGTGTGTATGGTCAGCGTTCACAACTCATAATACAATTTAAAAATGGGCAGCAGGAGAAACAATGGTTTGGGAATACTCGGTATCGTCTAGCAAGTACAACAACCTTTGATAATTGGTGGCAGCGTGTGGCTACCATGCAAAATGACCAACCAAAGTATGCTTGTGTCACTGAACATTATAAAAGGAATTTCACTGTGTGTAGTCAACTTTCCTTCTTACGGCTGGTCAATCATAGCAACAGTTGAGAAGTTATTCAAGCTCGAAGTTGCAAAAAATGAGATTCTGTCCGCGTCAATTGTTTATGATTAAACTAACTTTGTTTTTATTCATAATTTTGAAAACTACCCTCAAATATTACATCCCCTTATTTTATGTCCTCTACCCATAGGAACTCCTATAACATAATTTGGACATCATATGAGCACCATGTGAGTTGGCTTAGTGCTTATAGGTTTAGATTCTGGAGCGGTAGGTCCTGGGTTTAAATCCTCGTACGCGCAATATACAATAGGCTCGCGACCTGGGGGGGGGGCGGCCGTGTTGTGATACCTCTACTCTACCTTCAAGCCTAAGCCCTGGGGGGGTAGGGGGGTGTCATAATGCGGTCGCAAATCTGTCCTCCAGGTCATCCACGGAACATTCCTCTAGGGGGGTGGGAGGGAGTATTCCAGTGAAGGCACCTACGGGCAACAAATCAACAAAAACCGACCTGGTATCAAAGGGAGAAACCTTTTGCTATTTATTGACTAGCAAGTGCAAAGACCTTCAACAAGAAGTGACACGGTGTGGCTACCATGCACAATGACCAACAAGATTAGGCATGTGCCACTTTCCATGACCAAATAATTTTACTATGTGTGGTAAACGTTGACAACCCATAATATGGGTCACGAATTGTCAGAGGGAGAAACAATAGCTTAGGAATACTAGATACCAACTAGCAAGTACAACGACCTTCAATCAGTAGTAGCACAGTGTGGCTACCATGCATAATGACCGACCAAAGTAGGCATATGTACTGCCTTTGACCAAAGAAATCCGCTGTGTGTGGTCAACGTTGACAACTCATAAAACGAGTCACAAAAGGTGAGAGGGGGAAACAATGGGTTGGGAACACCAGGTATCAAATAGCAAGCACAATGACCTTCAATGAGTTGAAGCACGGTGTGGATACCATGCACGGTGACCAACCAAAGTAGGCATATGTCATTGACCATGACCAAAAAATGTCACTAAGTGTGGTAAACTTTGACATCTCATAACAAGAGTCACAAATGGTCAGAGTGGAAGACAATGGTTTGTGAATACTAGTTATCGAGTAGCAAGTACAAATACATTCAACATGTAGTTGCCCACTGTGGCTACCATGCACAGTGACCAACCAAAGTATGCATATGTCAATGACCATGACCAACGAATTTCACTTCATGTGGTCAACGTTGTCAAATCACGAGTCACGGATAGTCTGAGAGGGGTAACAATGGTTTGGGAACACTAGCTATCAACTAGAAAGCACAAAGACCTTCAATACGTAGTGACACAGCATGGTAACCATGTACAGTAACAAACCAAAGTAGGCATATGTCACTAACCACGACCAAACGAATTTCAAAGTGTGTGGTCAACGTTGAAAACTCATAACACGAGTCACAAATGGTCAGAGGGGGAAACAATGTGTTTGGATGACTAGTTATCAACTAGCAAGTACAAAGACCTCCAATAAGTAGTGGCACGGTATGGCTAGCGTGCACAGTGACCAACCTAAGGATGCATGCGTCACTGAGTATGACCGAAGAAGTCCACTATGTGTGGTCAACATTGACAACTCATAACACGAGTCACAAATGGTCAGAGGGAGAGACAATGGTTTGGGAACCCTATGCATGGACTAGAAAGGACAATGAACTTCAATACGTAGTGGCACGGTGTGGTTACTATGAACACCAAACAACTAGACTAGGCATATGTCACTGACCATGACCAAAGATTTTCAATATGGGTGGTCAACGTTCACCAACCATAACACGAGTCACAAATGGTCAGAGGGGGAAACAATGGTCCGGGAATATCAATTCTCAACTATCAAGTACAACAACCTTCAATCAGTAGTAGCACGGTGTGGCTACCATGCACAATGACCGACCAAAGAAGGCATATCTACTGCCTTTGACCAAAGAAATCCGCTCTGTGTGGTCAACGTTGACAACTCATAAAACGAGTCACAAACGGTCAGAGAGGGAAACAATGGTTTGCGAACACCAGGTATCAACTAGAAAGCACAATGGCCTTGAATGAATTGTGGCACGGTGTGGATACCATGCACGATTACCGACCAAAATATGCATATGTCACTGACCATGACCAAAGAATGTCACCATGTGTGGTAAACTTTGACAACTCATAACAAGAGTCACAAATGGTCAGAGTGGAAGACAATGGTTTCTGAATACTAGTTATCGACTAGCAAGTACAAATACCTTCAATATGTAGTTGCACAGTGTGGCTAAAATGCACAGTGACCAACCAAAGTATGCATATGTCACAAACCATGACCAAAGAATTTCACTTCATGTGGTCAGTGTTGACAACTCACAACACGAGTCACAGATAGTGAGAGGGGGTAAGATTGGGGTGGGAAGACTAGCTATCAACTAGAAAGCACAAAGACCTTCAATACATAGTGACACGGCGTGGTAACCATGTACAGGGACAAACCAAGGTGTGCATATGTCACTAACCATCACCAAAAGAATTTCACAGTGTGTGGTCAACGTTGAAAACTCATAACACGAGTCACAAATAGTCAAAAAGGGAAACAATGGGGTGGGAACACTAGTTATCAACTAGCAAGTACAAAGACCTCCAACAAGTAGTGGCACGGTGTGGCTAGCGTGCACAGTGACCAAACAAAGGATGCATGCGTCACTGACTATGACCGAAGAAGTCCACTATGCGTGGTCAATATTGACAACTCATAACACGAGTCACAAATGGTCAGAGGGAGAGACAATGGTTTGGGAACCCCATGCATGGACTAGAAAGAACAAAGAACTTCAATACGTAGTGGCACGGTGTGGCTACTATGCACACCAAACAACCAGACTAGGCATGTCACTGACCATGACCAAAGAATTTCAATATGGGTGGTCAACGTTCACCAACCATAACACGAGTCACAAACGGTCAGACGGGGAAACAGTGGTCCGGGAATATCAGTTCTCAACTAGCAAGTACAACGACCTTCAATCAGTAGTAGCACGGTGTAGCTACCATGCACAATGACCGACCAAAGTAGCCATATGTACTGCCTTTGACCAAAGAAATCCGCTGTGTGTGGTCAACGTTGACAACTCATAAAACGAGTCACAAATGGTCAGAGGGGGAAACGATGGTTTGCGAACACCAGGTATCAACTAGAAAGCACAATGACCTTGAATGAGTTGTGGCACGGTGTGGATACCATGCATGATGACCAACAAAAATATGCATATGTCACTGACCATGACCAAAGAATGTCACCATGTGTGTAAACTTTGACAACTCATAACAAGAGTCACAAATGGTCAGAGTGGAAGATAATGGTTTCCGAATACAAGTTATCGACTAGCAAGTACTAATACCTTCAATATGTAGTTGCGCAGTGTGGCTACAATGCACATTGACCAACCAAAGTATGCATATGTCACTAACCATGACCAAAGAATTTCACTTCATGTGGTCAGTGTTAACAACTCACAACACGAGTCACAGATAGTGAGAGAGGGTAAGATTCGGGTGGGAGGACTAGCTACCAACTAGAAAGCACAAAGACCTTCAATACGTAGTGACACGGCGTGGTAACCATGTACAGTGACAAACCAAAGTAGGCATATGTCACTAACCACAATTAAACGAATTTCACAGTGTGTGGTCAACGTTGAAAACTCATAACACGAGTCAAAAATGGTCAGAGGGGGAAGCAATGGGTTGGGAACATAAGTTATCAACTAGCAAGTACGAAGACCTCCAACAAGTAGTGGCACGGTGTGGATAGCGTGCACAGTGACCAACCAAAGGATGCATGCGTCACTGAATATGACCGGAGAAGTCCACTATGTGTGGTCAACATTGACAACTCATAACACGAGTCACAAATGGTCAGAGGGAGAGACAATGGTTTGGGAACCCTATGCATGGACTAGAAAGGAAAAAGAACTTCAATACGTAGTGGCACGGTGTGGCTACTATGCACGCCAAACAACCAAACTAGGCATATGTCACTGACCATGATGAAAGAATTTCAATATGGGTGGTCAACGTTCACCAACCATAACAAGAGTCGCAAACGGTCAGAGGGGGAAACAATGGTCAGGGAATATCAGTTCTCAACTAGCAAGTACAATGACCTTCAATCAGTAGTAGCACCGTGTGGCTACCACGCACAATGACCGACCAAAGTAGGCATATGTACTGCCTTTGACCAAAGAAATCCGCTGTGTGTGGTCAACGTTGACAACTCATAAAATGAGTCACAAATGGTCAGAGGGGGAAACAATGGGATGACTAGTTATCAACTAGCAAGTACAAAGACCTCCAACAAATAGTGGCACGGTGTGGCTAGCGTGCACAGTTACCAACCAAAAGATGCATGTGTCACTGACTATGACCGAAGAAGTCCACTCTGTGTGGTCAACATTGACAACTCATAGCACGAGTCACATATGGTCAGAGGGAGAGACAATGGTTTGGGAACCCCATGCATGGACTAGAAAGGACAAAGAACTTCAATACATAGTGGCACGGTGTGGCTACTATGCACACCAAACAACCAGACTAGTCATATGTCACTGACCATGACAAAAGAATTTCAATATGGGTGGTCAACGTTCACCAACCATAACACGAGTCACAAACGGTCAGAGCGGGAAACAATGGTCCGGGAACATCAGTTCTCAACTAGCAAGTACAATGACCTTCAATCAGTAGTAGAACAGTGTGGCTACCAAGCACAATGACCAAGCACAATCAGCATTGACAACTCACAGTGACGGTGTGGCTAGTGTGCACAGTGACCAACCAAAGGATGCATACGTCACTGACTATGACCGAAGAAGTCCACTATATGTGGTCAACATTGACAACTCACAACAGGAGTCACAGATAGTCATAGTGGGGTAACAAATGTGTGGGAAGACTAGCTATCAACTAGAAAGCACAAAGACCTTCAATACGTAGTGACACGGCGTGGTAACCATGTACACTGACAAACCAAACCAGGCATATGTCACTGACCATGACCAAAGAATTTCGATATGGGTGGTCAACATTCACATTTCATAACACCAGTCACAGATGGTCAGAGGGGGGAAACAATGGTTTTGAAACACTATGTATCTTCTAGTAAGTACAATGATCTTTCGTATGTATTGGTACGGTGTGGCTACCGTGCACAATGACCTATCAAAGTAGGCATACATCACTGCTCATGACCAAAGAAGATTAGTGTGTATGGTCAGCGGTCACAACTCATAATACAATTTAAAAATGGGTAGAGGGAGAAACAATGGTTTGAGAATACTCGGTATCGTCTAGCAAGTACAAAAACCTTCGATAAGTGGTGGCAGCGTGTAGCTACCATTCAGAATGACCAACCAAAGTATGCTTGTGTCACTGAACATTATAAGAGGAATTTCACTGTGTGTAGTCAACTTTCCTTCTTACGGCTGGTCAATCATAGCAACGGTTGAGAAGTTATTCAAGCTCCAAGTTGCAAAAAATGAAATTCCATCCACGTCAATTGTTTATGATTAAACTAACTTTGTTTTTATTCATACTTTTGAAAACTACCCTCAAATCTTACACCCCCTTATTTTATGTCCTCTACCCATAGGAACTCCTATAACATCATTTGGACATCATATGAGCATCACGTGGTAGGTCCTGGGTTTGAATCCTCGCACGCGCAATATACAATAGGCTCGCGACCTGGGGGGGGGGGCGGCCGTGTTGTGATACCTCTACTCTGCCTTCGAGCCTAAGCCGTGGGGGGGAAGGGGGGGTGTCATAATGCGGTCGCAAATCTGTCCTCCAGGTCGTCCACGGAACATCCCTCTATGGGGGTGGGAGGGAGTATTCCAGTGAAGGCACCTACGCGCAAAAAATCAACAAAAACCGACCCGGTGTCAAAGGGAGAAACCTTTCGCTATTTATTGACTAGCAAGTGCAAAGACCTTCAACAAGAAGTGGCACGGCGTGGCTACCATGCACAATGACCAACAAGATTAGAAATGTGCCACTTTCCATGACCAAATAATTTTACTATGTGTGGTCAACGCTGACAACCCATAATATGGGTCACGAATTGTCAGAGGGGGAAACAATAGTTTAGGAATACTAGATACCAACTAGCAAGTACAACGACCTTCAATCAGTAGTAGCACGGTGTGGCTACCATGCACAATGACCGACCAAAGTAGGCATGTGTACTGCCTTTGACCAAAGAAATCCGCTGTGTGTGGTCAACGTTGACAACTCATAAAACCAGTCACAAATGGTCAGAGGGGGAAACAATGGTTTGGGAACACCAGGTATCAAATAGCAAGCACAATGACCTTCAAAGAGTTGTGGCACGGTGTGGATACCATGCACGATGACCAACCAAAGTAGGCATGTGTCACTGACCATGACCAAAAAATGTCACTAAGTGTGGTAAACTTTGACATCTCATAACATGAGTCACAAATGGTCAGAGTGGAAGACAATGGTGTGTGAATACTAGTTATCGAGTAGCAAGTACAAATACATTCAATATGTAGTGGCACACTGTGGCTACCATGCACAGTGACCAACCAAAGTATGTATATGTCACTGACCATGACCAACGAATTTCACTTCATGTCGTCAACGTTGACAAATCACGAGTCACACATAGTCTGAGAGGGATAACAATGGTTTGGGAACACTAGCTATCAACTAGAAAGCACAAAGACCTTCAATACGTAGTGACACGGCATGGTAACAATGTACAGTGACAAACCAAAGTAGGCATATGTCACTAACCACGACCAAACGAATTTCACAGTGTGTGGTCAACGTTGAAAACTCATAACACGAGTCACAAATGGTCAGAGGGGGAAACAATGTGTTGGGAATACAAGTTATCAACTAGAAAGTACAAAGACCTCCAATAAGTAGAAGCACGGTATGGCTATCGTGCACCAACCAAAGGATGCATGCGTCACTGAGTATGACCGAAGAAGTCCACTATGTGTGGTCAACATTGACAACTCATAACACGAGTCACAAATGGTCAGAGGGAGAGACAATGGTTAGGGAACCCTATGCATGGACTAGAAAGGAAAAACAACTTCAATACGTAGTGGCACGGTGTGGCTACTATGCACAACAAACATCCAGTCTAGGCATAAGTCACTGACCATGACGAAAGAATTTCAATATGGGTGGTCAACGTTCACGAACCATAACACGAGTCACAAACGGTCAAAGGAGGAAACAATGGTCTGGGAATATCAGTTCTGAACTAGCAAGTACAACGACCTTCAATCAGTAGTAGCACGGTATGGCTACCATGCACAATGACCGACCAAAGTAGGCATATGTACTGCCTTTGACCAAAGAAATCCGTTGTGTGTGGTCAACGTTGACAACTCATAAAACGAGTCACAAATGGTCAGAGGGGGAAACAATGGTTTGCAAACACCAGGTATCAACTAGAAAGCACAATGACCTTTTATGAGTTGTGGCATGGTGTGGATCCCATGCATGATGACCTACAAAAATATGCATATGTCACTAACCATGAGCAAAGAATGTCACCATGTCTGAAACTTTGACAACTCATAACAAGAGTCACAAATGATCAGAGTGGAAGATAATGGTTTCAGAATACAAGTTTTCGACTAGTAAGTACTAATATCTTCAATATGTAGTTGCACTGTGTGGCTACAATGCACATTGACCAACCAAAGTATGCATATGTCACTAATCATGACCAAAGAATTTCACTTCATGTGGTCAGTGTTGACAACTCACAACACGAGTCACAGATAGTGAGAGAGGGTAAGATTGGGGTGGGAAGACTAGCTATCAACTAGAAAGCACAAAGACCTTCAATACGTAGTGACACGGCGTGGTAACCATGTACAGTGACAAACCAAAGTAGGCATATGTCACTAACCACGACCAAACGAATTTCACAGTGTGACCAACCAAAGGATGCACGCATCACTGACTATGACCGAAGAAGTCCACTATGTGTGGTCAACATTGACAACTCATAACACGAGTCACACATGGTCAGAGGGAGAGACAATGGTTTGGGAACCCTATGCATGGACTAGAAATGACAAAGAATTTCAATACGTAGTGGCACGGTCTGGCTACTATGCACACAAAACAACCAGACTAGGCATATGTCACTGACTATGATGAAAGAATTTCAATATGGGTGGTCAACGTTCACCAACCATAACACAAGTTACAAACGGTCAGAGGGGGAAACAATGGTCCGGGCACATCAGTTCTCAACTGGCAAGTACAACGACCTTCAATCAGTTGTAGCACGGTGTGGCTACCATGCACAATGACCGACCAAAGTAGGCATATGTACTGCCTTTGACCAAAGAAATCCGCTGTGTGTGGTCAACGTTGACAACTCATAAAACGAGTCACAAATGGTAAGAGGGGGAAACAATGGTTTGCGAACACCAGGTATCAACTAGAAAGCACAATGACCTTCAATGAGTTGTGGCACGGTGTGGATACCATGCACGATGACCGACCAAAATATGCATATGTCACTGACCATGACCAAAGAATGTCACCATGTGTGGTGAACTTTGACAGCTCATAACAAGAGTCGCAAATGGTCTGAGTGGAAGACAATGGTTTCTGAATACTAGTTATCGACTAGCAAGTACAAATCCCTTCAATATGTAGTTGTACAGTATGGCTACAATGCACAGTGACCAACCAAAGTATGCATATGTCACTAACCATGACCAAAGAATTTCATCTCACGTGGTCAGTGTTGACAACTCACAACACGAGTCACATATAGTGAGAGAGGGTAAGATTGGGGTGGGAACACCAGCTATCAACTAGAAAGCACAAAGACCTTCAATACGTAGTGACACGGCATGGTAACCATGTACAGGGATAAACCAAAGTGTGCATATGTCACTAACCATGACCAAAAGGATTTCACAGTGTGTGGTCAACGTTGAAAACTCATAACACGAGTCACAAATGGTCAGAGGGGGAAACAATGGGTTGGGAACACTAGTTATCAACTAGCAAGTACAAAGACCTTCAACAAGCACTTGCACGGTGTGGCTAGCGTGCACAGTGACCAACCAAAGGATGCATACGTCACTGACTATCACCGAAGAAGTCCACTATATGTGGTCAACATTGACAACTCACAACACGAGTCGCAGATAGTCATAGTGGGGTAACAATTGTGTGGGAAGACTAGCTATCAAATAGAAAGCACAAATACCCTCAATACGTAGTGACACGCCGTGGTAACCATGTACAGTGACAAACCAAACTAGGCATATGTCACTGACCATGANCAAAGAATTTCGATATGGGTGGTCAACGTTCACAACCCATAACATGAGTCACAGATGGTCAGAGGGGGGAAACAATGGTTTCGAAACACTATGTATCTTCTAGCAAGTACAAAGATCTTTCGTATGTATTGGCATAGTGTTGCTACCGTGCACAATGACCTATCCAAGTAGGCATGCATCACTGCTCATGACCAAAGAAGATTAGTGTGTATGGTCAGCGTTCACATTTCATAATACAGTTTAAAAATGGGCAGAGGGAGAAACAATGGTTTGGGAAACTCGGTATTGTCAAGCAAGTACAAAACCTTTGATAAGTGGTGGCAGCGTGTGGCTACCATGCAGAATGACCAACCAAAGTATGCTTGTGTCACCGAACATTATAAAAAAAAATTCACTGTGTGTAGTCAACTTTCCTTCTTACGGCTGGTCAATCATAGCAACGGTTGAGAAGTTATTCAAGCTCAAAGTTGCAAAAAATGAAATTCCGTCCGCGTCAATTGTTTATGATTAAACTAACTTTGTTTTTATTCATAATTCTGAAAACTACGCTCAAATCTTACACCCCCTTATTTTATGTCCTCTACCCATAGGTACTCCTATAACATCATTTGGACATCATATGAGCACCATGTGAGTTGGCTTAGAGCTTATGCGTTTAGATTCTGGAGCGGTAGGTCCTGGGTTTGAATCCTCGTACGCGCAATATACAATAGGCTCGCAACCCGGGGGGGGGGGCGGCCGAGTTGTGATACCTCTACTCTACCTTCGAGCCTAGGCCGTGGGGAGGTAGGGGGGGTGTCACAATGCAGACGCAAATCTGTCCTCCAGGTCGTCCACGGAACATCCCTCTAGGGGGGTGGGAGGGAGTTTTCCAGTGAAGGCACCTACGCGCAACAAATCAACAAAAACCAACCTGGTGTCAAAGGGAGAAATCTTTTGCTATTTATTGACTAGCAAGTGCAAAGACCTTCAACAAGAAGTGGCACGGTGTGGCTACCATGCACAATGACCAACAAGATTAGGCATGTGCCACTTTCCATGACCAAATAATTTTACTATGTGTGGTCAATGTTGACAACCCATAACATGGGTCACGAATTGTCAGAGGGGGAAAAAATAGTTTAGTAATACTAGATACCAACTAGCAAGTACAACGACCTTCAATCAGTAGTAGCACGGTGTGGCTACCATGCACAATGACCTACCAAAGTAGGCATATGTACTGCCTTTGACCAAAGAAATCCGCTGTGTGTGGTCAACGTTGACAACTCATAAAACGAGTCACAAATTGTCAGAGGGGAAAACAATGGTTTGGGAACACCAGGTATCAAATAGCAATGACACTGACCTTCAATGAGCTGTGGCACGGTGTGGATACCATGCACGATGACCAACCAAAGTAGGCATATGTCACTGACCATGACCAAAAAATGTCACTAAGTGTGGTAAACTTTGACATCTCATAACACGAGTCACAAATGGTCAAAGTGGAAGACAATGGTTTGTGAATACTAGTTATCGAGTAGCAAGTACAAATTCATTCAATATGTAGTGGCACACTGTGGCTACCATGCACAGTCACCAACCAAAGTATGCATATGTCACTGACCATGACCAACGAGTTTCACTTCATGTGGTCAACGTTGAAAAATCACGAGTCACAGATAGTCTGAGGGGGCTAACAATGGTTTGGGAACACTAGCTATCAACTAGAAAGCACAAAGACCTTCAATACGTAGTGACACGGCATGGTAACCATGTACAGAGACAAACCAAAGTAGGCATATGTCACTAACCACGACCAAAAGAATTTCACAGTGTGTGGTCAACGTTGAAAACTCATAACACGAGTCACAAATGGTCAGAGGGGGAAACAATGTGTTGGAAAAATTAGTTTTCAACTAACAAGTACAAAGACCTCCAATAAGTAGTGGCACGGTATGGCTAGCGTGCACAGTGACCAACCAAAGGATGCATGCGTCACTGAGTATGACCGACGAAGTCCACTATGTGTGGTCAACATTGACAACACATAACACGAGTCACAAATGGTCAGAGGGAGAGACAATGGTTTGGGAACCCTATGCATGGACTCGAAAGGACAAAGAACTTCAATACGTAGTGGCACGGTGTGGTTACTATGCACACCAAACAACTAGACTAGGCATATGTCACTGACCATGAACAAAGAATTTCAATATGGGTGGTCAACGTTCACCAACCATAACACGAGTCACAAACGGTCAGAGGGGGAAACAATGGTCCTGGAATATCAGTTATCAACTAGCAAGTACAACAACCTTCAATCAGTAGTAGCACGGTATGGCTACGATGCACAATGACCGACCAAAGTAGGCGTATGTACTGCCTTTGACCAAAGAAATCCGCTGTGTGTGGTCAACGTTGACAAATCATAAAACGAGTCACAAATGGTCAGAGGGGGAAACAATGGTTAGAGAACACCAGGTATCCACTAGCAAGCACAATGACCTTGAATGAGTTGTAGCACGGTGTGAATACCATGCACGATAACCAACCAAAATTTGCATATGTCACTGACCATGACCAAAGAATGTCACCTTGTGTGGTAAACTTTGACAACTCATAACAAGAGTCACAAATAATCAGAGTGGAAGATAATGGTTTCTGAATACAAGTTATCGACTAGCAAGTACAAATACCTTCAATATGTAGTTGCACAGTGTGGCTACAATGCACATTGACCAACCAAAGTATGCATATGTCACTAACCATGACCAAAGAATTTCACTTCATGGGGTCAGTGTTGACAACTCACAACACGAGTCACAGATAGCGAGAGAGGGTAAGATTGGGGTGGGAAGACTAGCTATCAACTAGAAAGCACAAAGACCTTCAATACGTAGTGAGACGTCGTGGTAACCATGTACAGTGACAAACCAAAGTAGGCATATGTCACTAACCACGACCAAACGAATTTCACAGTGTGTGGTTAACGTTGAAAACTCATAACACGAGTCACAAATGGTCAGAGGGGGAAACAATGGGTTGGGAACACTAGTTGTCAACTAGCAAGTACAAAGACCTCCAACAAGTAGTGGCACGGTGTGGCTAGCATGCACAGTGACCAACCAAAGGATGCATGCGTCAATGAGTATGACCGGAGAAGTCCACTTTGTGTGGTCAACATTGACAACTCATAACACGAGTCACAAATGGTCAAAGGGAGAGACAATGGTTTGGGAACCCTATGCATGGACTAGAAAGCATAAAGAACTTCAATACGTAGTGGCACGGTGTGGCTACTATGCACACCAAACAACCAGACTAGGCATATGTCACTGACCATGACCAAAGAATTTCAATATGGGTGGTCAACGCTCACCAACCATAACACGAGTCACAAACGGTCAGAGGGGGAAACAATGGTCCGGGAATATCAGTTCTCAACTAGCAAGTACAATGACCTTCAATCAGTAGTAGCACGGTGTGGCTACCATGCACAATGACCGACCAAAGTAGGCATATGTTGAGCCTTTGACCAAAGAAATCCGCTGTGTGTGGTCAACGTTGACAACTCATAAAACGAGTCACAAATGGTCAGAGGGGGAAACAATGGCTTGCGAACACCAGGTATCATCTAGAACGCACAATGACTTTCAATGAGTTGTGGCACGGTGTGGATACCATGCACGATGACAGACCAATATATGCATATGTCACTGACCATGACCAAAGAATTTCAATATGGGTGGTCAACGCTCACCAACCATAACACGAGTCACAAACGGTCAGAGGGGGAAACAATGGTCCGGGAATATCAGTTCTCAACTAGCAAGTACAATGACCTTCAATCAGTAGTAGCACGGTGTGGCTACCATGCACAATGACCGACCAAAGTAGGCATATGTTGTGCCTTTGACCAAAGAAATCCGCTGTGTGTGGTCAACGTTGACAACTCATAAAACGAGTCACAAATGGTCAGAGGGGGAAACAATGGCTTGCGAACACCAGGTATCATCTAGAAAGCACAATGACTTTCAATGAGTTGTGGCACGGTGTGGATACCATGCACGATGACAGACCAAAATATGCATATGTCACTGACCATGACCAAAGAATGTCACCATGTGTGGTAAACTTTGACAACTCATAACAAGAGTCACAAATGGTCAGAGAAGAAGACAATGGTTTCTGAATACTAGTTATCGACTAGGAAGTACAAATACCTTCAATATGTAGTTTCACAGTGTATCTACAATGCACAGTGAACAACCAAAGTATGCATATGTCACTAACCATGACCAAAGAATTTCACTTCATGTGGTCAGTGTTGACAAATCACAACACGAGTCACAGATAGTGAGAGAGGGTAAGATTGGTGTGGGAAGACTAGCTATCAACTAGAAAGCACAAAGACCTTTAATACGTAGTGACATGGCGTGGTAACCATGTACAGGGACAAACCAAAGTGTGCATATGTCACTTACCATGACCAAAAGAATTTCACAGTGTGTGGTCAACGTTGAAAACTCATAACACGAGTCACAAATGGTCAGAGGGGAAAACAATGGGGTGGGAACACTAGTTATCAACTAGCAAGTATGAAAACCTCCAACAAGTAGTGGCACGGTGTGGCTAGCGTGCACAGTGAACAACCAAAGGATGTATGCGTCACTGACTATGACCGAAGAAGTCCACTATGTGTGGTCAACATTGACAACTCATAACACGAGTCACAAATGGTCAGAGGGAGATACAATGGTTTGGGAACCCTATGCATGGACAAGAAAGGACAAAGAACTTCAATACGCAGTGGCACGGTGTGGCTACTATGCACACCAAACAACCAGACTAGTCATATGTCACTGACCATGACGAAAGAATTTCAATATGGGTGGTCAACGTTCACCAACCATAACACGAGTCGCAAACGGTCAGAGGGGGAAACAATGATCCAGGAATATCAGTTCTCAACTAGCAAGTACAACGACCTTCAATTAGTAGTAGCACGGTGTTGCTACCATGCACAACGACCGACCAAAGTAGGCATATGTACTGCCTTTGACCAAAGAAATCCCCTGTGTGTGGTCAACGTTGACAACTCATAAAACAAGTCACAAATGGTCAGAGGGGGAAACAATGGTTTGCGAACACCAGGTATCAAGTAGAAAGCACAATGACCTTCAATGAGTTGTGGCACGGTGTGGATACCATGCACGATGACCGACCAAAATATGCATATGTCACTGACCATGACCAAAGAATGTCACCATGTGTGGTAAACTTTGACAACAGATAACAAGAGTCGAAAATGGTCAGAGTGGAAGACAATGGTTTCTGAATACTAGTTATCGAGTAGCAAGTACAAATACCTTCAATATGTAGTTGCACAGTGTGGATACAATGCACAGTGAACAACCAATGTATGCATATGTCACTAACCATGACCAAAGAGGTTCACTTCATGTGGTTAGTGTTGACAACTCACAACATGAGTCACAGATAGTGAGAGAGGGTAAGATTGGGGTGGGAAGACTAGCTATCAACTAGAAAGCACAAAGACCTTCAATACGTAGTGACACGGCGTGATAACCATTTACAGGGATAATCCAAAGTGTGCATATGTCACTAACCATGACCAAAAGAATTTCACAGTGTGTGGTCAACGTTGAAAACTCATAACATGAGTCACAAATGGTCAGAGGGGGAAACAATGGGTTAGGAACACTAGTTATCAATTAGCAAGTACAAAGACCTCCAACAAGCAGTGGCATGGTGTGGCTAGCGTGCACACTGACCAACCAAACGATGCATGCTTCACTGACTATGACCAAAGAAGTCCACTATATGTGGGTCAACATTGACAACTCATAACACGAATCACAAATGGTCAGAGGGAGAGACAATGGTTGGAAACCCTATGCATGGACTAGAAAGGACAAAGAACTTCAATACGTAGTGGCACGGTGTGGCTACTATGCACACCAAACAACCAGACTAGGCATATGTCACTGACCATGACCAAAGAATTTCAATATGGGTGGTCAACGTTCACCAACCATAACACGAGTCACAAACGGTCAGAGGGGGAAACAATGATCCAGGAATATCAGTTCTCAACTAGCAAGTACAACGACCTTCAATTAGTAGTAGCACGGTGTGGCTACCATGCACAACGACCGACCAAAGTAGGCATATGTACTGCCTTTGACCAAAGAAATCCGTTGTGTGTGGTCAACGTTGACAACTCACAAAACGAGTCACAAATGGTCAGAGGGGGAAACAATGGTTTGCGAACACCACGTATCAACTAGAAAGCACAATGACCTTCAATGAGTTGTGCCACGGTGTAGATACCATGCACGATGACCAACCAAAATATGCACATGTCACTGACCATGACCAAAATGTCACCATGTGCGGTAAACTTTGACAACTCATAACAATAGTGACAAATGGTCAGAGTAGAAGATAATGGTTTCTGAATTCTAGTTATCGACTAGCAAGTACAAATACCTTCAATATGTAGTTGCACAGTGTGGCTACAATGCACAGTGACCAACCAAAGTATGCATATGTCACTAACCATGACCAAAGAATTTCACTTCATGTGGTCAGTGTTGACAACTCACAACACGAGTCACAGATAGTGAGAGAGGGTAAGATTGGGATGGGAAGACTAGCTATCAACTAGAAAGCACAAAGACCTTCAATACGTAGTGACACGGCGTGGTAACCATGTACAGGGATAAACCAAAGTGTGCATATGTCACTAACCAAGAGCAAAAGGATTTCACAGTGTGTGGTCAACGTTGAAAACTCATAACACGAGTCACAAATGGTCAGAGGGGGAAACAATGGGGTGGGAACACTAGTTATCAACTAGCAAGTACAAAGACCTTCAACAAGTAGTGGCACGGTGTGGCTAGCGTGCACAGTGACCAACCAAAGGATGCATACGTCACTGACTACGACCGAAGAAGTCCACTATATGTGGTCAACATTGACAACTCACAACACGAGTCAAAGATAGTCATAATGGGGTAACAATTGTGTGGGAAGACTAGCTATCAACTAGAAAGCACAAAGACCTTCAATACGTAGTGACACGCCGTGGTAACCATGTACAGTGACAAACCAAACTAGGCATATGTCACTGACCATGAGCAAAGAATTTCGATATGGGTGGTCAACGTTCACAACCCATAACATGAGTCACAGATGGTCAGAGGGGGGAAACAATGGTTTCGAAACACTATGTATCTTCTAGCAAGTACAAAGATCTTTCGTATGTATTGGCATAGTGTTGCTACCGTGCACAATGACCTATCCAAGTAGGCATGCATCACTGCTCATGACCAAAGAAGATTAGTGTGTATGGTCAGCGTTCACATTTCATAATACAGTTTAAAAATGGGCAGAGGGAGAAACAATGGTTTGGGAAACTCGGTATCGTCAAGCAAGTACAAAACCTTTGATAAGTGGTGGCAGCGTGTGGCTACCATGCAGAATGACCAACCAAAGTATGCTTGTCCCACTTAACAGTATAGAAGGAATTTCACAGTGTGTAGTCAACTTTCCTTCTTATGGCTGGTCAATCACAGCAACGGTTAAGAAGTTATTCAAGCTCAAAGTTGCAAAAAATGAAATTCCGTCCGCGTCAATTATTTATGATTAAACTAACTTTGTTTTTTTTCATAATTTTGAAAACTACCCTCAAATCTTACACCCCCTTATTTTATGTCCTCTACCCATAGGAACTCCTATAACATCATTTGGACATCATATGAGCACCATGTGAGTTGGCTTAGTGCTTATAGGTTTAGATTCTGGAGCGGTAGGGCCTGGGTTTGAATCCTGGTACGCGCAATATACAATAGGCTTGCGACCTGGGGGGGGGCGGCCGTGTTGTCATACCTCTACTCTACCTTCGAACCCAAGCCGTGGGGGGGTAGGGGGGGTGTCATAATGCGGTCGCAAATCTATCCTCCAGGTCGTCCACGGAACATCCCTCTAGGGGGGTGGGAGGGAGTATTCCAGTGAAGGCACCTACGTGCAACAAATCAACAAAAACCGACCTGGTGTCAAAGGGAGAAACCTTTTTCTATTTATTGACTAGCAAGTCCAAAGACCTTCAACAAGAAGTGGCACGGTGTGGCTACAATGCACAATGACCAACAAGATTAGGCATGTGCCACTTTCCATGACCAAATAATTTTTCTATGTGTGGTCAACGTTGAAAACCCATAATATGGGTCACGAAGTGTCACAGGGGGAAACAATAGTTTAGGAATACTAGATACCAACTAGCAAGTACAACGACCTTCAATCAGTAGTAGCACGGTGTGGCTACCATGCACAATGACCGACCAAAGTAGGCATATGTACTGCCTTTGACCAAAGAAATCCGCTGTGTGTGGTCAACGTTGACAACTCATAAAAGGAGTCACAAATGGTCAGAGGGGGAAACAATGGTTTGGGAACACCACGTATCAAATAGCAATGACACTAACCTTCAATGAGTTGTGGCACGGTGTGGATACCATGCACGATGACCAACCTAAGTAGGCATATGTCACTGACCATGACAAAAAAATGTCACTAAGTGTGGTAAACTTTGACATCTCATAACACGAGTCACAAATGGTCGGAGTGGAAGACAATGGTTTGTGAATACTAGTTATCGAGTAGCAAGCACAAATAAATTCAATATGTAGTGGCACACTGTGACTGCCATGCACAGTGACCAACCAAAGTATGCATATGTCACTGACCATGACCAACGAATTTCACTTCATGTGGTCAACGTTGACAAATCACGAGTCACAGATAGTCTGAGAGGGGTAAAAATGGTTTGGGAACACTAGCTATCAACTAGAAAGCACAAAGACCTTCAATACGTAGTGACACCGTGTGGTAACCATGTATAGGGACAGACCAAAGTGTGCATATGTCACTAACCATGACCAAAAGAATTTCACAGTGTGTGGTCAACGTTGAAAACTCATAACACGAGTCACAAATGGTCAGAGGGGGAAACAATGGTTTGGGAACACTAGCTATCAACTAGAAAGCACAAAGACCTTCAATACGTAGTGACACCGCGTGGTAACCATGTATAGGGACAGACCAAAGTGTGCATATGTCACTAACCATGACCAAAAGAATTTCACAGTGTGTGGTCAACGTTGAAAACTCATAACACGAGTCACAAATGGTCAGAGGGGGAAACAATGGGGTGGGAACACTAGTTATCAACTAGGAAGTACGAAGACCTCCAACAAATAGTGGCACGGTGTGGCTAGCGTGCACAGTGACCAACCAAAGGATGCATGCGTCACTGACTATGACCGGAGAAGTCCACTATGTGTGGTCAACATTAACAACTAATAAGACGAGTCACAAATGGTCAGAGGGAGAGACAATGGTTTGGGAACCCTATGCATGGACTAGAAAGGACAAAGAACTTCAATACGTAGTGGCACGGTGTGGCTACTATGCATCCCAAACAACCAGACTAGGCATATGTCACTGACCATGACCAAAGAATTTCAATATGGGTGGTCAACGTTCACCAACCATAACACGAGTCACAAACGGTCAGAGGGGGAAACAATGGTCCGGGAATATCAGTTCTCATCTAGCAAGTACAACGGCCTTCAATCAGTAGTAGCACGGTGTGGCTACCATGCACAATGACCGACCAAAGTAGGCATATATACTGCTTTTGACAAAAGAATTCCGCTGTGTGCGGTCAACGTTGACAACTCATAAAACGAGTAAAAAATGGTCAGAGGGTGAAACAATGGTTTGCGAGCACCAGGTATCAAGTAGAAAGCACAATGACCTTCAATGAGTTGTGGCACGGTGTGGATACCATGCACGATGACCGACCACAATATGCATATGTCACTCACCATGACCAAAGAATGTCACCATGTGTGGTAAACTTTGACAACTCAAAACAAGAGTCACAAATGGTCAGAGTGGAAGACAATGGTTTCTGAATACTAGTTATCGACTAGCAAGTACAAATACCTTCAATATGTAGTTGCACAGTGTGGCTACATTGCACAGTGACCAACCAAAGTATGCATATGTCACTAACCATGACCAAAGAATTTCACTTCATGTGGTTAGTGTTGACAACACTCAACACGAGTCACAGATAGTGAGAGAGGGTAAGATTGGGGTGGGAAGACTAGCTATCAACTAGAAAGCACAAAGACCTTCAATACGTAGTGACACGGCGTGGTAACCATGTACAGGGACAAACCAAAGTGTGCATATGTCACTAACTATGACCAAAAGAATTTTACAGTGTGTGGTCAACGTTGAAAACTCATAACACGAGTCACAAATGGTCAGAGGGGGAAACAATGGGGTGGGGACACTACTTATCAACTAGAAAGTACGAAGACGTCCAACAAGTAGTGGCACGGTGTGGCTAGCGTGCACAGTGACCAACCAAAGGATGCATGCGTCAATGAGTATGACCGAAGAAGTCCACTATGTGTGGTCAACATTGACAACTCATATCACGAGTCACAAATGGTCAGAGGGAGAGACAATGGTTTGGGAACCCTATGCATGGAATAGAAAGGACAAAGAACTTCAATACGTAGTGGCACGGTGTGGCTACTATGCACACCAAACAACCAGACTAGGCATATGTCACTGACCATGACCAAAGAATTTCAATACGGGTGGTCAACGTTCACCAACCATAACACGATCACTAACGGTCATAGGGGGAAACAATGGTCCGGGCACATCAGTTCTCAACTAGCAAGTACAACGACCTTCAATCAGTAGTAGCACAGTGTGGCTACCATGCACAATGGCCGACCAAAGTAGGCATATGTACTGCCTTTGACCAAAGAAATCCGCTGTGTGTGGTCAACGTTGACAACTCATAAAACGAGTCACAAATGGTCAGAGGGGGAAACAATGGTTTGCGAACACCAGGTATCAACTAGAAAGCACAATNTCCTCCAGGTCGTCCACGGAACATCCCTCTAGGGGGGTGGGAGGGAGTATTCCAGTGAAGGCACCTACGCGCAACAAATCAACAAAAACCGACCTGGTGTCAAAGGGAGAAACCTTTTGCTATTTATTGACTAGCAAGTCCAAAGACTTTCAACAAGAAGTGGCACGGTGTGGCTACAATGCACAATGACCAACAAGATTAGGCATGTGCCACTTTCCATGACCAAATAATTTTTCTATGTGTGGTCAACGTTGAAAACCCATAATATGGGTCACGAATTGTCACAGGGGGAAACAATAGTTTAGGAATACTAGATACCAACTAGCAAGTACAACGACCTTCAATCAGTAGTAGCACGGTGTGGCTACCATGCACAATGACCGACCAAAGTAGGCATATGTACTGCCTTTGACCAAAGAAATCCGCTGAGTGTGGTCAACGTTGACAACTCATAACACGAGTCACAAATGGTCAGAGTGGAAGACAATGGTTTCTGAATACTAGTAATCGCCTAGCAAGTACAAATACCTTCAATATGTAGTTGCACAGTGTGGCTACAATGCACAGTGACCAACCAAAGGATGCATGCGTCACTGACTATGACCGGAGAAGTCCACTATGTGTGGTCAACATTGACAACTCATATCACGAGTCACAAATGGTCAGAGTGGAAGACAATGGTTTCTGAATACTAGTAATCGCCTAGCAAGTACAAATACCTTCAATATGTAGTTGCACAGTGTGGCTACAATGCACAGTGACCAACCAAAGGATGCATGCGTCACTGACTATGACCGGAGAAGTCCACTATGTGTGGTCAACATTGACAACTCATATCACGAGTCACAAATGGTCAGAGTGGAAGACAATGGTTTCTGAATACTAGTAATCGCCTAGCAAGTACAAATACCTTCAATATGTAGTTGCACAGTGTGGCTACAATGCACAGTGACCAACCAAAGGATGCATGCGTCACTGACTATGACCGGAGAAGTCCACTATGTGTGGTCAACATTGACAACTCATATCACGAGTCACAAATGGTCAGAGTGGAAGACAATGGTTTCTGAATACTAGTAATCGCCTAGCAAGTACAAATACCTTCAATATGTAGTTGCACAGTGTGGCTACAATGCACAGTGACCAACCAAAGGATGCATGCGTCACTGACTATGACCGGAGAAGTCCACTATGTGTGGTCAACATTGACAACTCATATCACGAGTCACAAATGGTCAGAGTGGAAGACAATGGTTTCTGAATACTAGTAATCGCCTAGCAAGTACAAATACCTTCAATATGTAGTTGCACAGTGTGGCTACAATGCACAGTGACCAACCAAAGGATGCATGCGTCACTGACTATGACCGGAGAAGTCCACTATGTGTGGTCAACATTGACAACTCATATCACGAGTCACAAATGGTCAGAGGGGGAAACAACGGTTTGCGAACACCAGGTATCAACTAGAAAGCACAATTACCTTCAATGAGTTGTGGCACGGTGTGGATACCATGCACGATGACCAACCTAAGTAGGCATATGTCACTGACCATGACCAAAGAATTTCAATATGGGTGGTCAACGTTCACCAACCATAACACGAGTCACAAACGGTCAGAGGGGGAAACAATGGTCCGGGCACATCAGTTCTCAACTAGCAAGTACAACGACCTTCAATCAGTAGTAGCACGGTGTGGCTACCAAGCACAATGACCGACCAAAGTAGGCATATGTACTGCCTTTGACCAAAGAAATCCGCTGTGTGTGGTCAACGTTGACAACTCATAAAACGAGTCACAAATGGTCAGAGGGGGAAACAATGGTTTGCGAACACCAGGTATCAACTAGAAAGCACAATTACCTTCAATGAGTTGTGGCACGGTGTGGATACCATGCACGATGACCGACCAAAACATGCATATGTCACTGACCATGACCAAAGAATGTCACAATGTTTGGCAAACTTTGACAACTCATAACAAGAGTCACAAATGGTCAGAGTGGAAGACAATGGTTTCTGAATACTAGTTATCAACTAGAAAGTACAAATACCTTCAATATGTAGTTGCACAGTGTGGCTACAATGCACAGTGACCAACCAAAGTATGCATATGTCACTAACCATAACCAAAGAATTTCACTTCATGTGGTCAGTGTTGACAACTCACAACACGAGTCACAGATAGTGAGAGAGCGTAAGTTTGGGGTGAAAAGACTAGCTATCAACTAGAAAGCACAAAGACCTTCAATACGTAGTGACACGGCGTGGTAACCATGTACAGGGACAAACCAAAGTGTGCATATGTCACTAACCATGACCAAAAGAATTTCTCAGTGTGTGGTCAACGTTGAAAACTCATAATATGAGTCACAAATGGTCAGAGGGGGAAACAATGGGGTGGGGACACTAGTTATCAACTAGCAAGTACGAAGACCTCCAACAAGTAGTGGCACGGTGTGGCTAGCGTGCACAGTGACCAACCAAAGGATGCATGCGTCACTGACTATGACCGAAGAAGTCCACTATGTGTGGTCAACATTGACAACTCATAACACGAGTCACAAATGGTCAGAGGGAGAGACAATGGTTTGGGAACCCTATGCATGGACTAGAAAGGACAAAGAACTTCAATACGTAGTGGCACGGTGTGGCTACTATGCACACCAAACAACCAGACTAGGCATATGTCACTGACCATGAC
>SZWC01000294.1:383420-393736 GCA_023375785.1 Penium margaritaceum | reverse complement strand
ACCAAAATATGCATATGTCACTGACCATGACCAAAGAATGTCACCATGTGTGGTAAACTTTGACAACTCATAACAAGAGTCACAAATGGTCAGAGTGGAAGACAATGGTTTCTGAATACTAGTTATCGACTAGCAAGTACAAATACCTTCAATATGTAGTTGCACAGTGTGGCTATAATGCACATTGACCAACCAAAGTATGCATATGTCACTAGCCATGACCAAAGAATTTCACTTCATGTGGTCAGTGTTGACAACTCACAACACGAGTCACAGATAGTGAGAGAGGGTAAGATTGGGGTAGGAAGACTAGCTATCAACTAGAAAGCACAAAGACCTTCAATAGGTAGTGACACGGCGTGGTAACCATGTACAGGGACAAACCAAAGTGTGCATATGTCACTAACCATGACCAAACGAATTTCACAGTGTGTGGTCAACGTTGAAAACTCGTAACACGAGTCAAAAATGGTCAGAGGGGGAAACAATGGGGTGGGGACACTAGTTATCAACGAGCAAGTACGAAGACCTCCAACAAGTAGTGGCACGGTGTGGCTAGCGTGCACAGTGACCAACCAAAGGATGCATGCGTCACTGACTATGACCGAAGAAGTCCACTCTGTGTGGTCAACATTGACAACTCATAACACGAGTCACAAATGGTCAAAGGGAGAGGCAATGGTTTGGGAACCCTATGCATGGACTAGAAAGGACAAAGAACTTCAATACGTAGTGGCACGGTGTGGCTACTATGCACACCAAACAACCAGACTAGGCATATGTCACTGACCATGATGAAAGAATTTCAATATGGGTGGTCAATGTTCACCAACCATAACACAAGTCACAAATGGTCAGAGGGGGAAACAATGGTCCGGGCACATCAGTTCTCAACTAGCAAGTACAACGACCTTCAATCAGTAGTAGCATGGTGTGGCTACCATGCACAATGACCGACCAAAGTAGGCATATGTACTGCCTTTGACCAAAGAAATCCGCTGTGTGTGGTCAACGTTGACAACACATAAAACGAGTCACAAATGATCAGAGGGGGAAACAAGGGTTTGCGAACACCAGGTATCAACTAGAAAGCACAATGACCTTCAATGAGTTGTGGCACGGTATGGATACCATGCACGATGACCGACCAAAAAATGCATATGTCACTGACCATGACCAAAGAATGTCACCATGTGTGGTAAACTTTGACAACTCATAACAAGAGTCGCAAACTGTCTGAGTGGAAGACAATGGTTTCTGAATACTAGTTATCAACTAGCAAGTACAAATAAATTCAATATGTAGTTGCACAGTTTGGCTACAATGCACAGTGACCAACCAAAGTATGCATATGTCACTAACAATGACCAAAGAGTTTTACTTCATGTGGTCATTGTTGACAACTCACAACACGAGTCACAGATAGTGAGAGAGCGTAAGATTTGGATGGGAAGACTAGCTATCAACTAGAAAGCACAAAGACCTTCAATACGTGGTGACACGGCGTGGTAACCATGTACAAGGACAAACCAAAGTGTGCATATGTCACTTACCATGACCAAAAGAATTTCACAGTGTGTGGTCAACGTTGAAAACTCATAACAGAAGTCACAAATGGTCAGAGGGGGAAACAATGGGGTGGGGACACTAGTTATCAACTAGCAAGTACGAAGACCTCCAACAAGTAGTGGCACGGTGTGGCTAGCGTGCACAGTGACCAACCAAAGGATGCATGCGTCAATGACTATGACCGAAGAAGTCCACAATGTGTGGTCAACATTGACAACTCATAACATGAGTCACAAATGGTCAGAGGAAGAGACAATGGTCTGGGAACCCTATGCATGGACTAGAAAGGACAAAAAACTTCAATACGTAGTGGCACGGTGTGGCTACTATGCACATCAAACAACCAGACTAGGCATATGTCACTGACCATGACAAAAGAATTTTAATATGGGTGGTCAACGTTCACCAACCATAACACGAGTCAAAAACGGTCAGAGGGGGAAACAATGGTCCGGGAACATCAGTTCTCAACTAGCAAGTACAACGACCTTCAATCAGTAGTAGCACGGTGTGGCTACCATGCACAATGACTGACCAAAGTAGGCATATGTACTGCCTTTGACCAATGAAATCCGCTGTGTGTGGTCAACGTTGACAACTCAGAAAACGAGTCACAAATTTTCAGAGGGGGAAACAATGGTTTGCAAACACCAGGTATCAACTAGAAAGCACAACGACCTTCAATGAGTTGTGGCACGGTGTGGATACCATGCACGATGACCGACCAAGTTATGCATATGTCACTGACCCTGACCAAAGAATGTCACCATGTTTGGTAAACTTTGACAACTCATAACAAGAGTCGCAAATGGTCAGAGTGGAAGATAATGGTTTCTGAATACTTTATTGACTAGCAAGTACAAATACCTTAAATATGTAGTTGCACAGTGTGGCTACAATGCACAGTGACCAACCAAAGTATGCATACGTCACTAACCATGACCAAAGAATTTAACTTCATGTGGTCAATGTTGACAACTCACAACACGAGTCACGAATAGTGAGAGAGGGTAAGATTGGGGTGGGAAGACTAGCTATCAACTAGAAAGCACAAAGACCTTCAATACGTAGTGACACGGCGTGGTAACCATGTACAGGGACAAACCAAAGTATGCATATGTCACTAACCATGACCAAAAGAATTTCACGGTGTGTGGTCAATGTTGAAAACTCATAACACGAGTCACAAATGGTCAGAGGGGGAAACAATGGGGTGGGGACACTAGTTACCAACTAGCAAGTACGAAGACCTTCAACAAGTAGTGGCACGGTGTGGGTAGCGTGCACAGTGACCAACCAAAGGATGCATGCGTCACTGACTATGACCGAAGAAGTCCATTATGTGTGGTCAACATTGACAACTCATAACACGAGTCACAAATGGTCAGAGGGAGAGACAATGGTTTGGGAACCCTATGCATGGACTAGAAAGGAAAAAAAACTTCAATACGTAGTGGCACGGTGTGGCTACTATGCACACCAAACAACCAGACTAGGCATATGTCACTGACCATGAGGAAATAATTTCAATATGGGTGGTGAACGTTCACCAACCATAACACGAGACACAAACGGTCAGAGGGGGAAACAATGGTACGGGCACATCAGTTCTCAACTAGCAAGTACAACGACCGTCAATCAGTCGTAGCACGGTGTGGCTACCATGCACAATGACCGACCAAAGTAGGCATATGTACTGCCTTTGACCAAAGAAATCCGTTGTGTGTGGTCAACGTTGACAACTCATAAAACGAGTCACAAATGGTCAGAGGGGGAAACAATGGGTTGGGAACACTAGTTATCAACTAGCAAGTACAAATACCTTCAATATGTAGTTGCACAGTGTGGCTACAATGCACAGTGACCAACCAAAGTATGCATATGTCACTAACCATGACCAAAGAATTTCACTTCATGTGGTCAGTGTTGACAACTCACAACACGAGTCACAGATAGTGAGAGAGGGTAAGATTGGGGTGGGAAGACTAGCTATCAACTAGAAAGCACAAAGACCTTGAATACGTAGTGTCACGGCATGGAAACCATGTACAAGGATAATCCAAAGTGTGCATATGTCACTAACCATGACCAAAAGAATTTCACAGTGTGTGGTCAACGTTGAAAACTCATAACACGAGTCACAAATGGTCAGAGGGAGAGACAATGGTTTGGGAACCCTATGCATGGACTAGAAAGGACAAAGAACTTCAATACGTAGTGGCACGGTGTGGCTACTATGCACACCAAACAACCAGACTAGGCATATGTCACTGACCATGACGAAAGACTTTCAATATGGGTGGTCAACGTTCACCAACCATAACACGAGTCACAAACGGTGAGTGGGGGAAACAATGGTCCGGGAATATCAGTTCTCAACTAGCAAGTACAACGACCTTCAATTAGTAGTAGCACGGTGTGGCTACCATGCACAATGACCGACCAAAGTAGGCATATGTACTCTCTTTGACCAAATAAATCTGCTGTGTGTGGTAAACGTTGACAACTCACAAAACGAGTCACAAATGTTGAGAGGGGGAAACAATGGTTTGCAAACACCATGTATCAACTAGAAAGCACAATGACCTTCAATGAGTTGTGGCACGATGTGGATACCATGCACGATGACCAACCAAAATATGCATATGTCAGTGACCATGACCAAAGAATGTCACCATGTGTGGTAAACTTTGACAACTCATAACAAGAGTCACAAATGGTCAGAGTGGAAGATAATGGTTTCTGAATACTAGTTATCGACTAGCAAGTACAAATACCTTCAATATGTAGTTGCACAGTGTGGCTACAATGCACAGTGACCAACCAAAGTATGCATATGTCACTAACAATGACCAAAGAATTTCACTTCATGTTGTCAGTGTTGACAACTCACAACACGAGTCACAGATAGTGAGAGGAGGTAAGATTGGGGTGGGAAGACTAGCTATCAACTAGAAAGCACAAAGACCTTCAATACGTAGTGACACGGCGTGGTAACCATGTACAGGGATAAACCAAAGTGTGCATATGTCACTAACCATGACCAAAAGGATTTCACAGTATGTGGTCAACGTTGAAAACTTGTAACACGAGTCACAGATGGTCAGAGGGGGAAACAATGGGTTGGGAACACTAGTTATCAACTAGCAAGTACAAAGACCTTCAACAAGCAGTGGCACGGTGTGGCTAGCGTGCACAGTGACCAACCAAAAGGATGCATACGTCACTGACTATGACCAAAGAAGTCCACTATATGTGGTCAACATTGACAACTGACAACACGAGTCACAGATAGTCATAGTGGGCTAACAATTGTGTGGGAAGACTAGCTATCAAATAGAAAGCACAAAGACCGTCAATACGTATTGACACGGCGTGGTAACCATGTAAAGTGAAAAACCAAACTAGGCATATGTACCAGACCATGACCAAAGAATTTCGATATGGGTGGTCAACGTTCACAACCCATAACACGAGTCATAGATGGTCAGAGGGGGGAAACAATGGTTTCGAAACACTATGTATCTTCTAGCAAGTACAAAGATCTTTCGTATGTATTGGCACGGTGTGGCTACCGTGCACAATGACCTATCCAGGTAGGCATACATCACTACTCATGACCAAAGAAGATTAGTGTGTATGGTCAGCGTTCACAACTCATAATACAATTTAAAAATGGGCAGAGGGAGAAACAATGGTTTGGGAATACTCGGTATCGTCTAGCAAGTACAAAAACCTTCGATAAGTGGTGGCAGCGTGTGGCTACCATGCAGAATGACCAACCAAAGTATGCTTGTGTCACTGAACATTATAAAAGGAATTTCACTGTGTGTAGTCAACTTTCCTTCTTACGGCTGGTCAATCATAGCAACGGTTGAGACGTTATTCAAGCTCGAAGTTGCAAAAAATGAAATTCCGTCCGCGTCAATTGTTTATGATTGAACTAACTTTGTTTTTATTCATAATTTTGAAAACTACCCTCAAATCTTACACCTCCTTATTTTATGTCCTCTACCCATGGGAACTCCTATAAAATCATTTGGACATCATATGAGCACCATGTGAGTTGGCTTAGTGCTTATAGGTTTAGATTTTGGAGCGGAAGGTCCTGGGTTTGAATCCTCGTACGCGCAATATAATATAGGCTCGCGACCTGGGGGGGGGGGCGGCCGTGTTGTGATACTTCTACTCTACCTTCAAGCCTAAGCCGTGGGGGGGTAGGGGGGTGTTATAATGCGGTCGCAAATCTGTCCTCTAGGTCGTCCATGGAACATCCCTCTAGGAGGGTGGGAGGGAGTATTCCAGTGAAGGCACCTACGCGCAACAAATCAACAAAAACCGACCTGGTGTGAAAGGGAAAAACCTTTTGCTATTTATTGACTAGCAAGTGCAAAGACCTTCAACAAGAAGTGGCACGGTGTGGCTACCATACACAATGACCAACAAGATTAGGCATGTGCCACTTTCCATGACCAAATAATGTTACTATGTGTGGTCAACGTTGACAACCCATAATATGGGTCACGAATTGTCAGAGGGGGAAACAATAGTTTAGGAATACTAGATACCAACTAGCAAGTACAACGACGTTCAATCAGTAGTAGCACTGTGTGGCTACCATGCACAATGACCGACTTAAGTAGGCATATGTGCTGCCTTTGACCAAAGAAATCCGCTGTGTGTGGTCAACGTTGACAACTCATAAAACGAGTCACAAATGGTCAGAGCGGGAAACAATGGTTTGGGAACACCAGGTATCAAATAGCAAGCACAATGACCTTCAGAGAGTTGTGGCACGGTGTGGATACCATTCACGATGACCAACCAAAGTAGGCATATGTCACTGACCATTACAAAGAAATGTCACTAAGTGTGGTAAGCTTTGACATCTCATAACACGAGTCACAAATGGTCAGAGTGGAAGACAATGGTTTGTGAATACTAGTTATTGAGTAGCAAGTACAAATACATTCAATATATAGTGGCACACTGTGGCTACCATGCACAGTGTCCAACCAAAATATGCATATGTCACTGACCATGACCAACGAATTTCACTTCATGTGATCAACGTTGACAAATCACGAGTCAGAGATAGTCTGAGAGGGGTAACAATCGTTTGGGAACACTACCTATCAACAAGAAAGCACAAATACCTTCAATACGTAGTGACATGGCATGGTAACCATGTACAGTGACAAACCAAAGTAGGCATATGTCACTAACCATGACCAAACGAATTTCACAGCGTGTGGTCAACGTTGAAAACTCATAACACGAGTCACAAATGGTCAGAGGGGGAAACAATGTGTTCGGAAGACTAGTCATCAACTAGCAAGTACAAAGACCTCCAATAAGTAGAAGCACGGTATGGCTAGCGTGCACAGTGACCATCCAAAGGATGCATGCGTCACTGAGTATGACCGAAGAAGTCCACTATGTGTGGTCAACATTGACAACTCATAACACGAGTCACAAATGGTCAGAGGGAGAGCCAATGGTTTGGGAAACCTATGCATGGACTAGAAAGGACAACGGACTTCAATACGTAGTGGCACGGTGTGGTTACTATGCACACCAAACAACCAGACTAGGCATATGTCACAAACCATGACCAAAGAATTTCAATATGGGTGGTCAACGTTCACCAACCATAACACGAGTCACAAACGGTCAGAGGGGGAAACAATGGTCTGGGAATATCAGTTCTCAACTAGCAAGTACAACAACCTTCAATCAGTAGTAGCACTGTGTGGCTACCATGCACAATGACCGACCAAAGTAGGCATATGTACTGCCTTTGACCAAAGAAATCTGCTGTGTGTGGTCAACATTGAAAACTCATAAAACGAGTCACAAATGGTCAGAGGGGGAAACAATGGTTTGCGAACACCAGGTATCAACTAGAAAGCACAATGACCTTCAATGAGTTGTAGCACGGTGTGGATACCATGCACGATGACCGACCAAAATATGCATATGTCACTGACCATGACAAAAGAATGTCACCATGTGTGGTAAACTTTGACAACTCATAACAAGAGTCACAAATGATCAGAGTGGAAGATAATGGTTTCTGAATACTAGTTATCGACTAGCAAGTACAAATAACTTCAATATGTAGTTGCACAGTGTGGCTACAATGCACAGTGACCAACCAAAGTATGCATATGTCACTAACCATGACCAAAGAATTTCACTTCATGTGGTCAGTGCTGACAACTCACAACACGAGTCACAGATAGTGATAGAGGGTAAGATTTGGGTGGGAAGACTAGCCATCAACTAGAAAGCACAAAGACCTTCAATACGTAGTGACATAGCGTAGTAACCATGTACAGGGATGAACCAAATTGTGCATATGTCACTAACCATGACCAAAAGAATTTCACAGTGTGTGGTCAACGTTGAAAACTCATAACATGAGTCACAAATGGTCAGAGGGGGAAACAATGGGTTGGGAACAATAGTTATCAACTAGCAAGTACAAAGACCTTCAACAAGCAGTGGCACGGTGTGGCTAGCGTGCACAGTGACCAACCAAATGATGCATACGTCACTGACTATGACCGAAGAAGTCCACCATGTGTGGTCAACATTGACAACTCACAACACGAGTCACAGATAGTCATAGTGGGTTAACAATTGGGTGGGAAGACTAGCTATCAACTAGAAAGCACAAAGATCTTCAATACGTAGTGTCACGGCGTGGTAACCATGTACAGTGACAAACCAAACTAGGCATATGTCACTGACAATGACCAAAGAATTTTGATATGGGTGGTCAACGTTCACAACCCATAACACGAGTCACAGATGGTCAGAGGGGGGAAACAATGGTTTCGAAACACTATGTATCTTCTAGCAAGTACAAAGATCTTTCGTATGTATTGGCACGGTGTGGCTACCGTGCACAATGACCTATCCAAGTAGGCATACATCACTGCTCATGACCAAAGACGATTAGTGTGTATGGTCAGCGTTCACAACTCATAATACAATTTAAAAATGGGCAGAGGGAGAAACAATGGTTTGGGAATACTCGGTATCGTCTAGCAAGTACAAAAACCTTCGATAAGTGGTGGCAGCGTGTGGCCACCATGCACAATGACCAACCAAAGTATGCTTGTGTCACTGAACATTATAAAAGTAATGTCACTGTGTGTAGTCAACTTTCCTTCTTACGGCTGGTCAATAATAGCAACGTTTGAGAATTTATTCAAGCTCGAAGTTGCAAAAAATGAATCACCATCCGCGTCAATTGTTTATGATTAAACTAACTTTGTTTTTATTCATAATTTTGAAAACTACCCTCAAATCTTACACCCCCTTATTTTATGTCCTCTACCCATGGGAACTCCTATAACATCATTTGGACATCATATGAGCACCATGTGAGTTGGCTTAGAGCTTATAGGTTTAGATTCAGGAGCGGTAGGTCCTGGGTTTGAATCCTCGTACGCGCAATATAGAATAGGCTCGCGACCTGGGGAGGGGGGGCGGCCGTGTTGTGATACCTCTACTCTACCTTCGAGCCTAAGCCGTGGGGGGGGGGTAGGGGGAGTGTCATAATGTGGTCGCAAATCTGTCCTCCAGGTCGTCCACGGAACATCCCTCTAGGGGGTGGGAGGGAGTATTCCAGTGAAGGCACCTACGTGCAACAAATCAACAAAAACCGACCTGGTGTCAAGGGGAGACACCTTTTGCTACTTATTGACTAGCAAGTGCAAAGACCTTCAACAAGAAGTGGCACGGTGTGGCTACCATGCACAATGACCAACCAGATTAGGCATGTGCCACTTTCCATGACCAAATAATTTTACTATGTGTGGTCAACGTTGACAACCCATAATATGGGTTACGAATTTTGGGAGGGGGAAACAATAGTTTAGGAATACTAGATACCAACTAGCAAGTACAACGACCTTCAATCAGTAGTGGCACGGTGTGACTACCATGCACAATGACCGACAAAAGTAGGCATATGTACTGCCTTTGACTAAAGAAATTTGCTGTGTGTGGTGAACGTTGACAACTCATAAAACGAGTCACAAATGGTCAGAGGGGCAAACATTGGTTTGGGAACACCAGGTATCAACTAGCAAGCACAATGACCTTGAATGAGTTGTGGCACGGTGTGGATACCATGTACGATGACCAACCAAAATATGCATATGTCACTGGCCATGACCAAAGAATGTCACCATGTTTGTAAACTTTGACAACTTATAACAAGACTCACAAATGGTCAGAGTGGAAGATAATGGTTTCTGAATACTAGTTATCGACTAGAAAGTACAAATACCTTCAATATGTAGTTGCATAGTGTAGCTACAATAAACATTGACCAACCAAAGTATGCATATGTCACTAACCATGACCAAAGAATTTCACTTCATGCGGTCAGTGTTGACAACTCACAACACGAGTCACAGGTAGTGAGAGAGGGTAAGATTAGGGTGGGAAGACTAGCTATCAACTAGAAAGCACAAAGACCTTCAATACGTAGTGACACAGCGTGGTAACCATGTACAGTGACACACCAAAGTAGGCATATGTCACTAATCACGATCAAACGAATTTCACAGTGTGTGGTCAACGTTGAAAACTCATAACACGAGTCACAAATGGTCAGAGGGGGAAACAATGGGTTGGGAACACTAGTTATCAACTAGCAAGTACAAATACCTCCAACAAGTAGTGGCACGGTGTGGCTAGCGTGCACAGTGACCAACCAAAGGATGCAT
>SZWC01000294.1:349016-383297 GCA_023375785.1 Penium margaritaceum | reverse complement strand
CGTCACTGACTATGACCGAAGAAGTCCACTATGTGTGGTCAACATTGACAACTCATAACACGAGTCACAAATGGTCAGAGGGAGAGACAATGGTTTGGGAACCCTATGCATGGACTAGAAAGGACAAAGAACTTCAATACGTAGCGGCACGGTGTGGCTACTATGCACACCAAACAACCAGACTAGTCATATGTCACTGACCATGAAGAAAGAATTTCCATATGGGTGGTCAATGTTCACCAACCATAACACGAATCACAAACGGTCCGAGGGGGAAACAATGGTCCGGGAACATCAGTTCTAAACTAGCAAGTACAACGACCTTCAATCAGTAGTAGCACGGTGTGGCTACCATGCACAATGACCGACCAAAGTAGTCATATGTACTGCCTTTGACCAAAGAAATCCGCTGCGTGTGGTCAACGTTGACAACTCTTAAAACGAGTCACAAATGGTCAGAGGGGGAAACAATGGTTTGGGAACACCAGGTATCAGCTAGAAAGCACAATGACCTTTAATGAGTTGTGGCACGGTGTGGATACCATGCACGATGACCGACCAAAATATGCATATGTCACTGGCCATGACCAAAGAATGTCAACATGTGTGGTAAACTTTGACAACTCATAACAAGAGTCAGAAATGGTCAGAGTGGAAGATAATGGTTTCTGAATATTAGTTATCGACTAGCAAGTACAAATACCTTCAATATGTAGTTGCACAGTGTGGCTACAATGCACAGTGACCAACCAAAGTATGCATTTGTCACTAACCATGACCAAAGAATTTCACTTCATGTGGTCAGTGTTGACAACTCATAACACGAGTCACAGATAGTGACAGAGGGTAAGATTGGGGTGGGAAGACTAGGTATCAACTAGAAAGCACAAAGACCTTCAATACGTAGTGACACGGCGTGGTAACCATGTACAGTGACAAACCAAAGTAGGCATATGTCAGTAACCACGACCAAACGAATTTCACAGTGTGTGGTCAATGTTTAAAACTCATAACACGAGTCACAAATGGTCAGAGGGGGAAGCAATGGGTTGGGAACGCTAGTTATCAACTAGTAAGTACGAAGACCTCCAACAAGTAGTGGCACGGTGTGGCTAGCATGCACAGTGACCAACTATAGAATGCATGCATCACTGACTATGACTGAAGAAGTCCACTATGTGTGGTCAACATTGACAACTCGTAACACGAGTCACAAATGGTTAGAGGGAGAGACAATGGTTTGGGAACCCAATGCATGGACTAGAAAGGACGAAGAACTTCAATACGTAGTGGCACGGTGTGGCTACTATGCACACCAAACAACCAGAATAGGCATATGTCACTGACCATGACGAAAGAATTTCAATATGGGTGGTCAATGTTCACCAACCATAACACGAATCACAAACGGTCAGAGGGGGAAATAATGGTCCGGGAATATCAGTTCTCAACTAGCAAGTACGACCTTCAATCAGTAGTAGCACGGTGTGGCTACCATGCACAATGACCGACCAAAGTAGGCATATGTACTGCCTTTGATCAAAGAAATCTGCTGTGTATGGTCAACGTTGACAACTCATAAAATGAGTCACTAATGGTAAGAGGGGGAAATAATGGCTTGCAAACACCAGGTATCAACTAGAAATCACAATGAGCTTCAATGAGTTGTGGCACGGTGTGGATACCATGCACGATGACCGACCAAAATATGCACATGTCACTGACCATGACCAAAGAATGTCACCATGTATGGTATACTTTGACAACTCATAACAAGACTCGCAAATGTACAGAGTGGAATACAATGGTTTGTAAATACTAGTTATCGACTAGCAAGTACAAATACCTTCAATATGTAGTTGCACAGTGTGGCTACAATGCACAGTGACCAACCAAAGTATGCATATGTCACTACCCATGACCAAAGAATTTCACTTCATGTGGTCATTGTTGACAACTCACAACACGAGTCACAGATAGTGAGAGAGGGTAAGATTGGGGTGGGAAGACTAGCTATCAACTAGAAAGTACAAAGACCTTCAATATGTAGTGACACAGCGTGGTAACCATGTACAGGGATAATCCAAAGTGTGCATATGTCACTAACCATGACCAAAAGAATTTCACAGTGTGTGGTCAACGTTGAAAACTCATAACACAAGTCACAAATGGTCAGAGGGGGAAACAATGAGTTGGGAACACTATTTATCAACTAGCAAGTACAAAGACCTTCAACAAGCAGTGGTACAGTGTGGCTAGGGTGCAAAGTGACCAACCAAAGGATGCATACGTTACTGACTATGACCGAAGAAGTCACAGATTGTCAGTGGGGTAACAATTATGTGGGAAGACTAGCTATCAACTAGAAGGCACAAAGACCTTCAATACGTAGTGACACGGCGTGGTAACCATGTACAGTGACAAACCAAACTAGGCATATGTCACTGACCATGACGAAAGAATTTCGATATGGGTGGTCAACGTTTACAACCCATAACACGAGTCACGGATGGTCAGAGGGGGGAAACAATGGTTTCGAAACACTATGTATCTTCTAGCAAGTACAAAGATCTTTCGTATGTATTGGCACGGTGTGGCTACTGTGCACAATGACCTATCCAAGTAGGCATACATCACTGCTTATGACCAAAGAAGATTAGTGTGTATGGTCAGCGTTCACAACTCATAATACAATTTAAAAATGGGCAGAGGGAGAAACAATGGTTTGGGAATACTCGGTATCGTCTAGCAAGTACAAAGATCTTTCGTATGTATTGGCACGGTGTGGCTACTGTGCACAATGACCTATCCAAGTAGGCATACATCACTGCTTATGACCAAAGAAGATTAGTGTGTATGGTCAGCGTTCACAACTCATAATACAATTTAAAAATGGGCAGAGGGAGAAACAATGGTTTGGGAATACTCGGTATCGTCTAGCAAGTACAAAAACCTTCGATAAGTGGTGGCAGCGTGTGGCTACCATGCAGAATGACCAACCAAAGTATGCTTGTGTCACTGAACATTATAAAAGGAATTTCCCTGTGTGTAGTCAACTTACGGCTGGTCAATCATAGCAGTGGTTGAGAATTTATTCAAGCTCAAAGTTGCAAAAAATGAAATTCCGTCCGCGTCAATTGTTTATGATTAAACTAACTTTGTTTTTATTCATAATTTTGAAAACTACCCTCAAATCTTACACCCCCTTGTTTTATGTCCTCTACCCATAGGAACTCCTATAACATCATTTGGACATCATATGAGCACCATGTGAGTTGGCTTAGTGCTTATAGGTTTAGATTCTAGAGCGGTAGGTCCTGGGTTTGAATCCTCGTACGCGCAATATAGAATAGGATCGCGACCTGGGAGGGGGGGGGCAGCCGTGTTGTGATACCTCTACTCTACCTTTGAGCCCAAGCCGTGGGGTGTAGGGGGGGGTGTTATAATGCGGTCGCAAATCTGTCCTCCAGGTCGTCCACGGAACATCCCTCTAGGAGGGTGGGAGGGAGTATTCCAGTGAAGGCACCTACACGCAACAAATCATAAAAAACCGACCTGGTGTCAAAAGGAGAAACCTTTTGCTATTTATTGACTAGCAAGTGCAAAGACTTTCAAGAAGAAGTGGCACGATGTGGCTACCATGCACAATGACCAAAAAGATTAGGCATGTGCCACTTTCCATGACCAAATAATTTTACTATGTTTGGTCAAGGTTGACACCCCATAATATGGGTCACGAATTGTCAGAGGGGGAAACAATAGTTTAGGAATACTAGATACCAACTAGTAAGTACAACGAACTTCAATCAGTAGTAGCACGGTGTGGCTACCATGCACAATGACCGACCAAAATAGGCATATGTACTTCCTTTGACCAAAGAAATCCGCGGTGTGTGGTCAACATTGACAACTCATCAAACGAGTCACAAATGGTCAGAGGGGAAACAATGGTTTGGGAACACCAGGTATCAAATAGCAAGCACAATGACCTTCAATGAGTTGTGGCACGGTGTGGATACCATGCACGATGACCAACCAAAGTAGGCATATGTCACTGATCATGACCAAAAAATGTCACTAAGTGTGGTAAACTTTGACATCTCATAACACGAGTCACAAATGGTCAGAGTGGAAGACAATGGTTTGTGAATACTAGTTATCGAGTAGCAAGTACAAATAAATTCAATATGTAGTGGTACACTGTGGCTACCAAGCACAGTGACCAACCAAAGTATGCATATGTCACTGACCATGACCAACGAATTTCACTTCATGTGGTCAACGTTGACAAATCACGAGTCACAGATATTCTGAGAGGGGTAACAATGGTTTGGGAACAGAATCTATCAATGAGAAAGCACAAAGACCTTTAATACGTAGTGACACGGCATGGTAGCCATGTACAGTGACAAACCAAAGTAGGCATATGTCACTAACCACGACCAAACGAATGTCACAGTGTGTGGTCAACGTTGAAAACTCATAACACGAGTCACAAATGGTCAGAGGGGGAAACAATGTGTTGGGAAGACTAGTTATCAACTAGCAAGTACAAAGACCTCCAATAAGTAGTGGCATGGTATGGCTAGCGTGCACAGTGACCAACCAAAGGATGCATGCGTCCCTGGGTATGACCGAAGAAGTCCACTACGTGTGGTCAACATTGACAACTCATAACACGAGTCACAAATGGTCAGAGGGAGAGACAATGGTTTCGGAACCCTATGTATGGACTAGAAAGGACAACGAACTTCAATACGTAGTGGCACGGTGTGGTTACTATGCACACCAAACAACTAGACTAGGCATATGTCACTGACCATGACCTAAGAATTTCGATATGGATTGTCAACGTTCACCAACCATAACACGAGTCATAAACGGTCAGAGGGGGAAACAATGGTCCGGGAATATCAGTTCTCAACTAGCAAGTACAACGATCTTCAATCAGTAGTAGCACGGTGTGGCTACCATGCATAATGACCGACCAAAGGAGGCATATGTACTGCCTTTGACCAAAGAAATCTGCTGTGTGGTCAACGTTGACAACTCATAAAACGAGTCACAAATGGTTAGAGGTGGAAACAATGGTTTGCGAACACCAGGTATCAACTAAAAATCACAATGACCTTAAATGAGTTGTGGCACGGTGTGGATACCATGCACGATGATCGAGCAAAATATGCATATGTCACTGACCATGACCAAAGAATGTCACCATGTGTGGTAAACTTTGACAACTCATAACAAGAGTCGCAAATAGTATGAGTGGAAGACAATGGTTTCCAATACTAGTTATCGACTAACAAGTACAAATACCTTCAATATGTAGTTGCACAGTGTGGCTACAATTCACAGTGACCAACCAAAGTATGCATATGTCACTAACCATGACCAACGAATTTCATCTCACGTGGTCAGTGTTGACAACTCACAACACGAGTCACAGATAGTGAGAGAGGGTAAGATTGGGGTGGGAAGACTAGCTATCAATTAGAAAGCACAATGACCTTCAATACGTTGTGACACGGCGTGATAACCATGTACAGGGATAATCCAAAGTGTGCATATGTCACTAACAATGACCAAAAGAATTTCACAGTGTGTGGTCAACGTTGAAAACTCATAACACGAGTCACAAATGGTCAGAGGGGGAAACTATGATTTGGGAACACTAGTTATCAACTAGCAAGTACAAAGACCTCCAACAAGCAGTGGCACGGTGTGGCTAGCGTGCACAGTGACCAACCAAAGGATGCATGCGTCACTGACTATGACCGAAGAAGTCCACTATGTGTGGTCAACATTGACAACTCATAACACGAGTTACAAATGGTCAAAGGGAGAGACAATGGTTTGGGAACCCTATGCATGGACTAGAAAGGACAAAGAACTTCAATACGTAGTGGCACGGTGTGGCTACTATGCACACCAAACAACCAGACTAGGCATATGTCACTGACCATGACCAAAGAATTTCAATATGGGTGGTCAACGTTCACCAACCATAACACGAGTCACAAATGGTCAGAGGGGGAAACAATGGTCCAGGAATATCAGTTCTAAACTAGCAAGTACAACGACCTTCAATCAGTAGTAGCACGGTGTGGCTACCATGCTTAATGACCGTTCAAAGTAGGCATATGTACTGCCTTTGACCAAAGAAATCCGCTGTGTGTGGTCATCGTTGACAACGCATAAAACGAGTCACAAATGGTCAGAGGGGGAAACAATGGTTTGCGAACACCAGGTATCAACTAGAAAGCACAATGACCTTCAATGAGTTGTGGCAAGGTGTGGATACCATGCACGATGACCAACCAAAATATGCATATGTCACTGACCATGACCCAAAAATGTCACCATGTGTGGTAAACTTTGACAACTCATAACAAGAGTCACAAATGGTCAGAGTGGAAGATAATGGTTTATGAATACTAGTTATCGACTAGCAAGTACAAATACCTTCATTATGTAGTTGCACAGTGTGGCTACAATGCACAGTGACCAACCAAAGTATGCATATGTCACTAACTATGACAAAAGAATTTCACTTCATGTGGTCAGTGTTGACAACTCACAACACGAGTCACAGATAGTGAGAGAGGGTAAGATTGGGGTGGGAAGACTAGATATCAACTAGAAAGCACAAAGACCTTCAATATGTAGTGACACGGCGTGGCAACCATGTACAGGGATAAACCAAAGTGTGCATATGTCACTAACCATGACCAAAAGAATTTCACAGTGTGTGGTCAACGTTGAAAACTCATAACACGAGTCAAAAATGGTCAGAGGGGGAAACAACGGGTTGGGAACACTAGTTATCAACTAGCAAGTACAAAGACCTTCAACAAGCAGTGGCACGGTGTGGCTAGCGTGCACAGTGACCAACCAAAGGATGCATGCGTCATTGACTATGACCGAAGAAGTCCACTATGTGTGGTCAACATTGACAACTCACAACACGAGTCACAAATGGTCAGAGGGAGAGACAATGGTTTGGGAACCCTATGCATGGACTAGAAAGGACAAAGAAGTTCAATATGTAGTGGCACGGTGTGGCTAGTATGCACACCAAACAACCAGACTAGGCATATGTCACTGACCATGACGAAAGAATTTCAATATGGGTGGTCAGCGTTCACCAACCATAACACAAGTCACAAACGGTCAGAGGGGGAAACAATGGTCCGGGAACATCAGTTCTCAAATAGCAAGTACAACGACCTTCAATCAGTAGTAGCACGGTGTGGCTACCATGCAAAATGACCGACCAAAGTAGGCATATGTACTGCCTTTGACCAAAGAAATCCGCTGTGTGTGGTCAACGTTGACAACCCATAAAACGAGTCACAAATGGTCAGAGGGGGGAAACAATGGTTTGTGAACACCAGATATCAACAAGAAAGCACAATGACCTTCAATGAGTTGTGGCACGGTGTGGATACCATGTACGATTACCGACCAAAATATGCATATGTCACTGACCATGACCAAAGAATGTCACCATGTGTGGTAAACTTTGACAACTCATAACAAGAGTCACAAATGGTCAGAGTGAAAGACAATGGTTTCTGAATACTAGTTATCAACTAGCAAGTACAAATACCTTCAATATGTAGTTGCACAGTGTGGCTACAATGCACAGTGACCAACCAAAGTATGCATATGTCACTAACCATTACCAAAGAATTTCACTTCATGTGGTCAGTGTTGACAAGTCACAACACGAGTCACAGATAGTGAGAGAGGGTAAGATTGGGTTGGGAAGAAAAGCTATCAACTAGAAAGCACAAAGACCTTCAATACGTAGTGACACGGCGTGGTAACCATGTACAGGGACAAACTAAAGTGTGCATATGTCCCTAACCATGACCAAAAGAATTTCTCAGTGTGTGGTCAACGTTGAAAACACATAACACGAGTCACAAATGGTCAGAGGGGGAAACAATGGTGTGGGAACACTAGTTATCAACTAGCAAGTACAAAGACCTCCAACAAGTAGTGGCACGGTGTGGCTAGCGTGCACAGTAACCAACCAAAGGATGCATGCGTCACTGATTATGACCGAAGAAGTCCACTATGTGTGGTCATTATTGAAAGCACATAACACGAGTCACAAATGGTCAGAGGGAGAGACAATGGTTTGGGAACCCTATGCATGGACTAGAAAGGAAAAAGAACTTCAATACGTACTGGCACGGTGTGGCTACTATGCACACCAAACAACCAGACTAGGCATATGTCACTGACCATGACAAAAGGTTTTCAATATGGGTGGTCAAGGTTCACCAACCATAACACGAGTCACAAACGGTCAGAGGGGGAAGCAATGGTCCGGGAATATCAGTTCTCAACTAGCAAGTACAACGACCTTCAATCAGTAGTAGCACGCTGTGGCTACCATGCACAATGACCGACCAAAGTAGGCATATGTACTGCCTTTGACCAAAGAAATCCGCTGTGTGTGGTCAACGTTGACAACTCATAAAACGAGTCACAAATGGTCAGAGGGGGAAACAATGGTTTGTGAACACCAGGCATCAACTAGAAAGCACAATGGCCTTCAATGCATTTTGGCACGGTGTGGATACCATGCATGATTACCGACCAAAATATGCATATGTCACTGACCATGACCAAAGAATGTCACTAAGTGTGGTAAACTTTGACATCTCATAACACGAGTCACAAATGGTCAGAGTGGAAGACAATGGTTTGTGAATACTAGTTATCGAGTAGCAAGTACAAATATATTCAATATGTAGTGGCACACTGTGGTTACCATGCACAGTGACCAACGAAAGTATGCATATGTCACTGACCATGACCAGCGAATTTCACTTCATGTGGTCAACGTTGACAAATCACGAGTCACAGATAGTCTGAGAGGGGTAACAATGGTTTGGGAACACTAGCAATCAACTAGAAAGCACAAAGACTTTCAGTAAGTAGTGACACGGCTTGGTAACCATGTACAGTGACAAACGAAAGTAGGCATATGTCACTAACCACGACCAAACGAATTTCACAGTGTTTGGTCAACGTTGAAAACTCATAACACGAGTCACAAATGGTCAGAGGGGGAAACAATGGGGTGGGGACACTAGTTATCAACTAGCAAGTACGAAGACATCCAACATGTAGTGGCACGGTGTGGCTAGCGTGCACAGTGACCAACCAATGGATGCATGCGTCACTGAGTATGACTGAAGAAGTCCACTATGTGTGGTCAACATTGACAACTCATAACACGAGTCACAAATGGTCAGAGGGAGAGACAATGGTTTGGGAACCCTATGCATGGACTAGAAAGGACAAATAACTTCAATACGTAGTGGCACGGTGTGGCTACTATGCACACCAAACAACCAGACTAGGCATATGTCACTGACCATGACCAAAGAATTTCAATATGGGTGGTCAACGTTCACCAACCATAACACGAGTCACAAATGGTCAAGGGGGAAACAATGGTCCGGGAATATCAGTTCTCAACTAGCAAGTACAACGACCTTCCATCAGTAGTAGCACGGTGTGGCTACCATGCACAATGACCGTCCAACGTAGGCATATGTACTGCCTTTGACCAAAGAAATCCGCTGTGTGTGGTCAAAGTTGACAACTCATAAAACGAGTCACGAATGGTCAGAGGGGGAAACAATGGTTTGCGAACACCAGGTATCAACTAGAAAGCACAATGACCTTCAATGAGTTGTGGCACGGTGTGGATACCATGTACGATGACCAACAAAAATATGCATATGTCACTGACCATGACCAAAAAATGTCACCATGTGTGGTAAACTTTGACAACTCATAACAAGAGTCAAAAATGGTCAGAGAGGAAGATAATGGTTTCTGAATACTAGTTACTGACTAGCAAGTACAAATACCTTCAATATGTAGTTGCACAGTATGGCTACAATGCACAGTGACCAACCAAAGTATGCATATGTCACTAACCATGACCAAAGAATTTCACTTCATGTGGTCAGTGTTTACAACTCACAACATGAGTCACAGATAGTGAGAGAGGGTAAGATTGGGGTGGGAAGACTAGCTATCAACTAGAAAGCACCAAGACCTTCAGTACGTAGTGACACGGCGTGGTAACCATGTACAGGGATAATCCAAAGTGTGCACATGTCACTAACCATGACCAAAAGAATTTCACAGTGTGTGGTCAACGGTGAGAACTCATAACACGAGTTACAAATGTTCAGAGGGGGAAACAATGGGGTGGGAATATTAGTTATCAAGTAGCAAGTACGAAGACCTCCAACAAGTAGTGGCACGGTGTGGCTAGCGTGCACAGTGACCAACGAAAGGATGCATGCGTCACTGACTATGACCGAAGAAGTCCACTATGTGTGGTCAACATTGACAACTCATAACACGAGTCACAAATGGTCAGAGGGAGAGACAATGGTTTGGGAACCCTATGCATGGACTAGAAAGGACAAAGAACTTCAATACGTAGTGGCACGGTGTGGCTACTATGCACACCAAACAACCAGACTAGGCATATGTCACTGACCATGACGAAAGAATTTCAATATGGGTGGTCAACGTTCACCAACCATAACACGAGTCACAAACGGTCAGAGGGGGAAACAATGGTCCGGGAATATCAGTGTTCAACTAGCAAGTACAACGACCTTCAATCGCGTGGACAGGGAGCTCGCGTCCATCGAAGAAAATGGCACATGAGTGCTGGTGGACAGACCCGCTAACGCTCACGTGATGGGCTCAAAATGGGTGCTCAGGTTGAAGCGGAAGCAAGATGATAGCATCGACAAGTACAAGGCAAGGGTCGTGGCGAAAGGATTCTCACAGCGCGCAGGGTCTGAGTGCGATGAGACGTTGCCGAACGGATAAATCAGACCATCCTCGGCATGGTGCGTAGCATGTTCTTTGATACAAAGCTTCCACCGCGGTTCTGGGCGGAAGCAGCAAGAACGGCATGCTATCTCGTCAACCTGACTCCTGCGGCTGCTCTGGGCAGACGCAAGGGAAAGCAACAGATGACACCACAAGAAGTTTGGTCAGGGAAGAAGCCGGACGCATCACACTTGAAAGTATTCGGCTGCATTGCATGGGCAAAGGTCCAGGCGGGTGAGGGTGCCGGCAAGCTGGATGCAAGAGCGCGAAAGTGCGTTATGGTGGGCTATGAGACGGCCCACAAGACCTACCGCCTGTGGGACCTGGCAGGAAGAAGACTCATCACCAGCCGGGACGTAACCTTTGACGAAAGGAAACCAGGCAAGGAAGAGATGCTTGATCCCACGCAAGCTCCAAAACAGGGAGAGTGGTTGGTGCTGCTGGAGTCAGGAGATCAAGCTCCCGAGAACTGGCAAGTGGTGCCAGTACAGCAGGCCGTGAAGAACAGTGGTGTGGCAGGAAGAGCGGCTGCGCAGGCTGACGCAGCGGCGAGCTCCGATACACAGTCAGAGACGTCTGAGGCCTCTGAAAACAGCTCAGAGGCAACTGGCTCTTCAAAAGAAGAAAACACAATTTCAGGGCAGCCTACAGCACAGGAGCAACAGCAATGCAAAGATCCACCAGCAATGCAACATCGCGGCACACGAAAAAGAAAACACTCCAAAGTACGACGCTGACATCGGAAGCTGGACTGGACTGAGCTGGTCCTGTTTGGCTCAGGGAGAGCCGCTCACTGCGGCTGAGGCGCTGGCAAGGCCCGATGCGGCCAAGTGGAAGGAGGCGATGGACAGCGAGCTCGCGTCCATCGAAGGAAATGGCACATGGGTGCTGGTGGACAGACCCGGTAACGCTCACGTGGTGGGCTCAAAGTGGGTGCTCAGGTTGAAGCGGAAGCAAGATGATAGCATCGACAAGTACAAGGCAAGGGTCGTGGCGAAAGGATTCTCACAGTGCGCAGGGTCTGAGTACGATGAGACCTTCGCACCGGTTGTCACGTTTGCCTCAATCAGGTCCCTGCTTGCCGTCGCTGCCGCCAAAGACCTTGAGATCCACCAGATGGATGTGAAGACAACATTCCTTTGTGGGAAGCTCGACAAGGAGGTGCTAATAGAGGTGCCGGAAGGTGTCAAAGCACCCGAGGGTAAGGTGTGCAAGCTGGTGAAGGCGTTGTACGGGCTGAAACAGGCCCCACGGATCTGGTACAAGGAGATGGACAGCTTCATGGCTGAGATATCCTTTGCACATTGCAGGAATGACCCCAGCGTCTATGTGCGGGAGGACAAACCTGGCTTGCTGCTCGTGGCATTGTACGTGGACGATCTCATCATGTGTTCTTCCTCGCAGGAGGCCCTTACGGACCTCGAGAAAAATCTGGCCAACAGGTTTAAGATGAAGGAAATGGGACCTCTCGAGTACTACCTCGGGATTGCTGTGCACCGCAACCACAAAGCAGGCACCATCGAGCTCAACCAGACCAAGTACATCATGCACGTCTTGAAGCGCTACAACATGGAGGACTGCAAACCCGTCAGCACCCCCATGTCCTCCGACTGCAAGCTCTCCTCCTCCATGGCACCAAGCAACGAGGCAGACCGGCGGGAGATGCAAACCATTCCATACCAGTCCGCCGTTGGGAGCCTCATGTACGCGATGCTGGGAACGCGACCTGACATTGCGTATGCGGTGGGTCAGGTGAGCAGGTTTGTGGCCAACCCTGGGCAAGAACATTGGCAAGCTGTGAGGCGAATTTTTCGCTACCTCAAAAATACTCGGCACGTCGGACTTCGGTTTGGAGGTCTAGACGGATCAGACTTGCTGCGAATGACATGCTACAGTGACGCGGACTAGGGAGGACGGATTGATGACAGGAAGTCCACCTCATGGTTTGTCTGTCTTCTCAACGGTGGTGCGGTCTTGTGGGCAAGCAGGAAGCAAGAATGCGTCTCGCTTTCTACTACTGAGGCGGAGTACATTGCACTCTCCGAAGTGTGCAAGGAAACGCAGTAGCTTCGCAGTTTGCTTGATGAGATCAAGGCACCACAAGAGGAAGCAACGGTCATCCGCATCGAAAACCAAAGTGCCATCGCTATGGCAGAGGACGACATGATCTCCCGGCGTACAAAGCACATTGATATTCGGTACCACTACTCACATGACCTTGTCGCCAAGGGTGTCGTGGAACTGGAGCACGTCGCAACCAAGAAAATGCTTGCGGACTTCTTGACAAAGCCGCTAGACAGCAACTTGCATGTTGCAGGTGCTCGAGGAGTCGGCATGTTGCTCAAGAAAGTTGACGTGCACAAATACAACCTAGAGCTACAGGCGCGTGCCGAAGAAAACTACCACAGCAGGTGGCCTAAGGTGCAAGGGAGAGATTTTTGTTCTTCTATGCCCCATGGCCACTGCTATGGCTTGACGGACAGGTTGGGCATGCACTGCTCCCTTGGAGTAAGTCCCCCAAACCTTGTTCGTGGTGTAAGTCCAAGCGAGACACCAGAAGTGTAGCGCAACGGATAGCATGTTGGACTTAGGAACAACAGGTCCTACGATCGAGCCTTGATGTGCGTAGAAGGTTTTTTACCTTTCCTGCACAGGGGAAGTTTCTTAGACATTTCTCCATGCATGAGGAGAGTGCGCCACTTGGCGGTCAGTGGATGCGCCAATTGGCGGACTGGTGAGGTGGTGTGGAGTGACCACCCCAAAAGTGCCACTACCCACACACCTTAGAAGCCAGGCCTAGGACTATATGTACCAGGCTCATTCCTCATTCTAATTACACAATCTGGCCTTAGATGCTCCTCACAGAGTTGTCCAACTAAGGAACAGTATAAAGAAGACACTGGTTGGTCTAAGCCCCAGGAGTTAGTCTTTGACTAGCACCTCGCGCGAAAGTGACCAAGTATTAAGTGGACACAGTTGCTAGCAACTGATTGCCTAGGAACTGCTGAGTGTGGAACCGTGATCCTGAGGGTGATATCTTCTCCTAGCTGAAATGCTAGGAGCGGACGGCAGGTGCTATTGTGTCGGCCTTGTTTTCTAGTCCGTTTGCCTCAGGCCGGTTGACAAAGGGTTATGGGCCCACACTGACCAGTTGTAAGGCACACTTCACTCAACTTTGGTACGCTCTCTCCAGGTGCGCACGAAGGCTTCATCAGCTCCATCAGCTCCATCAGCTCCATCAGCTTCATCAACTTCAACGGCTTGGTCTGCACTAAGCACACAGGGACCAAGGACAAGCTCTGCCCTTGGAGGCACGACCCTTGTGTCCCAACCAGGACAAGCTCTTCCCTTGGTGGCAAGACCCTGGGTGTGTTGGTGTAGATATCTTCTCTGTCTGTAGGTGAACATCGGCTGAAGGGGTAAGCAACGGATCTGCATCCTAAAACCGGTAGCAGACATCAGCTAACATCAGCCTACATTGGCCTCAACGCAGCAGAGACGTGGGAAGCGGATAAGGGCAACAAAAATGGTTGACCCATCAGGAAGAGTGGGGACTGACGCAGGGCAGTCCTCAAACTCAACAGTGGCTATCACAGGGCAGACCACTGGAGCAAATGTGAGTGCTACGTCACTGCCGCAAGGTCTTGGACCCTTGGGAGGAATTCCCATTTTCGAGGGGATTGACTTCCCCCTTTGGAGATGGCAGTTCGAGCTGGCGATGAAAGTGCACGGCTTCATCAAACTACTGAAGGGAGAGGAGCAGGTTCCCGCGGAAGGCACATCCGAGCATGAGGCATGGATGGATCGAAATGATATTGTCATGTCATTCCTCAGCAACGCGATTGCTAAGAAGTATGTTCCCATCATTGCCGGGTACACGTTGGCTTCCGAAGCTTACGACAGGCTCAAGCGCGTGCACCAATCCACCTTCCTCGCGAACAGATTATTCATCCTACAACAGCTGATCAGCATGCGGGTGAATGAGGGAAAATCAATCCCCGATTTCCTACAGGAGTTTGAACGAGTCCTTGGCGAGGCTCACCAGATGAACTGGGACCTTGACGAGAACATGCAAGCCATAATTCTCCTCATGGCGCTACCGGAGAGCTGGAGCCGGATGATCACTGTCATGGGCGGCTGGGAGGAGGACGACCTGACATACACGGCAGTGTCCGAGTACGTGCGAAACGAGGCCATGCGCCGCAGCGGAAGTGAGGCTAACTTCTCAGCCTATGCCGCACGCTACGGTGGCCGTGGGAGCAAAGGGTCAGCCTCTGGTCAGAAAGGCGGCAGCGGAAGCGGTGGTGGCGGAGGCAACAATGGCGGCAAGGCTCCCAAGCGACAGGGTAACTGCCGCAACTGCGGCAAACCTGGGCACTGGGCAAGAGAGTGCAGGTCTCCAAAGAAGGAAGACGGCGGAAGCGGTGGGAACAAAGGCAGCAAAAAGAGTAGCAAAGAAGCTACCAACATGATGGCACAGAGCACGCCTCCAGAAAAAGGAGCGGCACTGCTCAGGCCAGGAGCTTTTGGGCTTGTCTCCGGCACCGATCATCACTCTAGCAACGACCAGGCTGGATTTGTCTCCATCGGCCCCACCGATCGGCGGTTCAGATGCGCAAACGGTAGTTTTGTGAACGCAAAGGACGTGGGCGACAAGCTGGTGAGCATCAGCCTCAATGGTGCGGAGAAGGATCTACGGCTATGTGACGTGGTCTACATGCCCTCCTTTGCGGCAAACCTTCTGTCCGTGTCAAAAATAACGGACAACGACATGACGGTGGTGTTCAGGCAGAAGAAAGCGGTCATCGCTAGGAACGAGGACACCAAGGTCCTCTACGCCAACAAAGATCTCGTGGCACAGGTTCCACGGGTTGACGGACTCTACGTACTGCAGACAACGGCAGCAAAGAGCTCGGAAAACGAGGGCCATGCGGGTGCAGCAGAGGCAGTGATCTCGACATCCACGAAGGAGAGGACACCAACGAAAACTGGAAAAGCATCCTCTGCCGCAAAAGACGAAGACGCTGATCTGTGGCATATACGCTTTGGGCATGTGGCAAACAGCACGCTCCAAGTCATTCAGCAACAACAGCTGGTCCATGGCATGGATGGCTGCAAGAAGGATGCGGTTGGGTGTGGCAGCCTGTGTGAACCTTGCCTCCAAGGCAAGACCAAGCAAACGCGCTTTGAGCGCAATGGTCGCCGCGCAGAATCAGCCCTTGACCTCATTCACACCGACGTGTGCGGACCCTTTCGTACGGCGTCCAACCGTGGTAGCAAGTATTTTCTGACCTTCATAGACGACCACAGCCGCAAGGTGTGGATCTTCTTCCTCAAAGCAAAGGGAGAGGTCAGAGAAAAGTTGCAGGAGTTTGTCGCCATGGTGGAGCGGCAGACCGGAAAGAAAGTCAAAGCGATGCGAAGCGACAACGGTGGAGAGTACGAGGCATGCAAGGGCTGGTTGAGGCAACATGGGATCAGCCACCAGCCCACAACGCTTTACCCCCCGCAGAGCAATGGTGTTGCCGAACGGATGAATCAGACCATCCTCGGCATGGTGCATAGCATGCTCTTTGATGCAAAGCTTCCACCGCGGTTCTGGGCTGAAGCGGCAAGAACCGCATGCTATCTCGTCAACCTGACTCCTCCGGCTGCTCCGGGCAGACGCGGAAAGAAGAAGGGAAAGCAACAGATGACGCCACAAGACGTTTGGTCAGGGAAGAAGCCGGACGCATCACACCTGAAAGTATTCGGCTGCACCGCATGGGCAAAGGTCCAGGGGGGTGAGGGTACTGGCAAGCTGGATGCAAGAGCGCGAAAGTGCGTTATGGTGGGCTATGAGACGGCCCACAAGACATACCGCCTGTGGGACCTGGCAGGAAGAAGACTCATCACCAGCCGGGACGTAGCCTTTGACGAAAGGAAACCAGGCAAGGAAGAGATGCTTGATCCCACGCAAGCTCCAAAACAGGGAGAGTGGTTGGTGCTGCTGGAGTCAGGAGATCAAGCTCCCGAAAACTGGCAAGTGGTACCAGTACAGCAGGCCGGGAAGAACAGTGGTATGGCAGGAAGAGCAGCTGCGCAGGCTGACGCAGCGGCGAGCTCCGATACAGAGTCGGAGACGTCCGAGGCCTCTGAAAACAGCTCGGAGGCCAGTGGCTCTTCAAAAGAAGAAAACTTAACTTCAGGGTAGCCTGCAGCACAGGAGCAACAGCATTGCAAAGACCCACCAGCAATGCAACGTCGCGGCACACGAAAAAGAAAACAAACTCCAAAGTACGACGCTAACATCGGAAGCTGGACTAAACTGAGCTGGTCCTGTTTGGCTCAGGGAGAGCCGCTCACTATGGCTGAGGCGTTGGCAAGGCCAAAGCGGCCAAATGGAAGGAGGCGGTGGACAGCGATCTCGCGTCCATCGAAGAAATTGGCACATGGGTGCTGGTGGACAGACCCGCTAACGCTCACGTGGTGGGCTCAAAGTGGGTGCTCAGGTTGAAGCGGAAGCAAGATGATAGCATCGACAAGTACAAGGCAAGGGTCGTGGCGAAAGGATTCTCACAGCGTGTAGGGTCTGAGTACAATGAGACCTTCGCACCGGTTGTCACGTTTGCGTCAATCAGGTCCCTGCTTGCCGTCGCTGCCGCCAAAGACCTTGAGATCCACTAGATGGATGTGAAGTCAGCTTTCCTTTATGGGAAGCTCGACAAGGAGGTGCTAATGGAGGTGCCGGAAGGTGTCCAAACACCTGAGGGTAAGGTGTGCAAGCTGGTGAAGGCGTTGTACGGGCTGAAACAGGCCCCACGGATCTGGTACAAGGAGATGGACAGCTTCATGGCTGATATCTCCTTTGCACATTGCAGGAATGACCCCAGCATTTATGTGCGGGAGGACAAACGTGGCTTGCTGCTCGTGGCATTGTACGTGGACGATCTCATCATGTGTTCTTCCTCGCAGGAGGCCCTTATGGACCTCAAGAAAAATCTGGCCAGCAGGCTTAAGATGAAGGACATGGGACCTCTCGAGTACTACCTCGGGATTGCTGTGCACCGCAACCGCAAATCAGGCACCATCGAGCTCAACCAGACCAAGTACATCATGGACGTCTTGAAGCGCTACAACATGGAGGACTGCAAACCCGTCAGCACCCCCATGCCCTCGGACTGCAAGCTCTCCTCCTCCATGTCACCAAGCAACGAGGCAGACCGGCGGGAGATGCAAACCATTCCGTACCAGTCCGCCGTTGGGAGCCTCATGTACGCGATGGTGGGAACGTGACCTGACATTGCTTATGCAGTGGGTCAGGTGAGCAGGTTTGTGGCCAACCCCGGGCCAGAACATTGGCAAGCTGTGAAGCAAATTTTTCGCTACCTCAAAAGTTCTCGGCACGTCGGACTTCGTTTTGGAGGTCTAGAAGGATCAGACATGCTGCAAATGACATGCTACAGTGACGCGGACTGGGGAGGACGGATTGATGACAGGAAATCCACCTCAGGGTTTGTCTGTCTTCTCAACAGTGGTGCGGTCTTGTGGACAAGCAGGAAGCAAGAATGCGTCTCGCTTTCTACTGCTGAGGCGGAGTACATTGCACTCTCCGAAGTGTGCAAGGAAACGCAGTGGCTTCGCAGTTTGCTTGATGAGATCAAGGCACCACAAGAGGAAGCAACGGTCATCCGCATCGACAACCAAAGTGCCATCGCTATGGCAGAGGACGACAAGATCTCCCGGCGTACAAAGCACATTGATATTCGGTACCACTACTCACGTGACCTTGTCGCCAAGGGTGTCGTGGAACTGGAGCACGTCGCAACCAAGAAAATAATTGCGGACTTCTTGACAAAGCCGCTAGACAGCGACTTGCATGTTGCAGGTGCTCGAGGAGTCGGCATGGTGGATGCAAGAGATGAGAACTAAAGATCAAGAAAGTTGACGTGCACAAATACATCCTAGAGCTACAGGCTCGTGCCGAAGAAAACTACCGCAGCAGGTGGCCTACGGTGCAAGGGAGAGATTGTTGTTCTTCTATGCCCCATGGCCACTGCTATGGCTTGACGGACAGGTTGGGCATACACTGCTCCCTTGGAGTAAGTCCCCCAAACCTTGTTCGTGGTGTAAGTCCAAGCGAGACACCAGAAGTGTAGCGCAATGGATAGCATGTTGGACTTAGGAAAAACAGGTCCTACGATCGAGTCTTGATGTGCGCAGAAGGTTTTTTACCTTTCCAGCACAGGGCAAGTTTCTTAGACATTTCTCCATGCATGAGGAGAGTGCGCCACTTGGCGGTCAGTGGATGCGCCAATTGGCGGACTGGTGAGGTGGTGTGGAGTGACCACCCCAAAAGTACCACTACCAACACACACCTTAGAAGCCAGGCCTAGGAGTATATGTACCAGGCTCATTCCTCATTCTAATTACACAATCTGGCCTTAGATGCTCCTCACAGAGTTGTCCAACTAAGAAACAGTATAAAGAAGACACTGGTTGGTCTAAGCCCCAGGAGTTAGTCTTTGACTAGCACCTCGCGCGAAAGTGACCAAGTGTTAAGTGGACACAGTTGCTAGCAAGTGATTGCCTAGGAACTGCTCAGTGTNCCCACACACCTTAGAAGCCAGGCCTAGGACTATATGTACCAGGCTCATTCCTCATTCTAATTACACAATCTGGCCTTAGATGCTCCTCACAGAGTTGTCCAACTAAGAAACAGTATAAAGAAGACACTGGTTGGTCTAAGCCCCAGGAGTTAGTCTTTGACTAGCACCTCGCGCGAAAGTGACCAAGTGTTAAGTGGACACAGTTGCTAGCAAGTGATTGCCTAGGAACTGCTCAGTGTGGAACCGTGATCCTGAGGGTGATATCTTCTCCTAGCTGAAATGCTAGGAGCGGACGGCAGGTGCTATTGTGTCGGCCCTGTTTTCTAGTCCGTTCACCTCAGGCCGGTTGACACACTAGTTATCAACTAGCAAGTACGAAGACCTCCAACAAGTAGTGGCACGGTGTGGCTAGCGTGCACAGTGACCAACCAAAGGATGCATGCGTGACTGACTATGACCGAAGAAGTCCACTATGTGTGGTCAACATTGACAACTCATAACACGAGTCACAAATGGTCAGATGGAGAGACAATGGTTTGGGAACCCTATGCATGGACTGGAAAGAACAAAGAACTTCAATACGTAGTGGCACGGTGTGGCTACTATGCACACCAAACAACCAGACTAGGTATATGTCACTGACCATGCCGAAAGAATTTCAATATGGGTGGTCAACGTTCACCAACCATAACACGAGTCACAAACGGTTAGAGGGGGAAACAATGGTCCGGGAATATCATTTCTCAACTAGCAAGTACAACGACCTCCAATCAGTAGTAGCACGGTGTGGCTACCATGCACAATGACCGAACAAAGTAGGCATATGTACTGCCTTTGACCAAAGAAATCCGCTTTGTGTGGTCAACGTTGACAACTCATAAAACGAGTCACAAATGGTTCGAGGGGGAAACAATGGTTTGCGAACACCATGTATCAACTAGAAAGCACAATGACCTTCAATGAGTTGTGCCACGATGTGGATACCATGCACGATGACCGACCAAAATATGCATATGTCACTGACCATGACCAAAGAATGTCACCATGTGTGGTAAACGTTGACAACTCATAACAAGAGTCACAAATAGTTAGAGTGGAAGATAATGGTTTCTGAATACTAGTTATCGACTAGCAAGTACAAATACCTTCAATATGTAGTTGCACTGTGTGGCTACAATGCACAGTGACCAACCAAAGTATGCATATGTCACTAACCATGACGAAAGAATTTCACTTCATGTGGTCAGTGTTGACAACTCACAGCACGAGTCACAGATAGTGAGAGAGGGTAAGATTGGGGTGGGAAGACTAGCTTTCAACTAGAAAGCACAAAGACCTTCAATACGTAGTGACACGGCGTGGTAGCCATGTACAGAGACAAACCAAAGTGTGCATATGTCACTAACCATGACCAAAAGAATTTCACAGTGTGTGGACAACGTTGAAAACTCATAACACGAGTCACGAATGGTCAGAGGGGGGAACAATGGGTTGGGAACACTAGTTATCAACTAGCAAGTACGAATACCTCCAACAAGTAGTGGCACGGTGTGGCTAGCGTGCACAGTGACCAACCAAAGGATGCATGCGTCACTGACTATGACCGGGGAAGTCCACTTTGAGTGGTCAACATTGAAAACTCATAACACGAGTCACAAATGGTCAGAGGGAGAGACAATGGTTTGGGAACCCTATGCATGGACTAGAAAGGACAAAGAACTTCAATACGTAGAGGCACGGTGTGGCTACTGTGCACACCAAACAACCAGACTAGGCATAAGTCACTGACCATGACGAAAGATTTTCAATATGGGTGGTCAACGTTCACCAACCATAACACGCGTCACAAACGGTCAAAGGGGGAAACAATGGTCCGGGAATATCAGTTCTCAACTAGCAAGTACAACGGCCTTCAATCAGTAGTAGCACGGTGTGGCTACCATGCACAGTGACCGACCAAAGTAGGCATATGTATTGCCTTTGACCAAAGAAATCCGCTGTGTGTGGTCAACGTTGACAACTTATAAAACGAGTCACAAATGGTCAGAGGGGGAAACAATGGTTTGCGAACACCAGGTATCAACTAGAACGCACAATGACCTTCAATGAGTTTTGGCACAGTGTGGATACCATGCACAATTACCGACCAAAATATGCATATGTCACTGACCATGACCAAAGAATGTCACCATGTGTGGTAAACTTTGACAACTCATAACAAGAGTCACAAATGGTCAGAGTGGAAGACAATGGTTTCTGAATACTAGTTATCGACTAGACAGTACAAATACCTTCAATATGTAGTTGCACAGTGTGGCTACAATGCACAGTGACCAACCAAAGTATGCATATGTCACTAACCATGACCAAAGAATTTCACTTCATGTGGTCAGTGTTGACAACTCACAACACGAGTCACATATAGTGAGAGAGGGTAAGATTGGGGTGGGAAGACTAGCTATGAACTAGAAAGCACAAAGACCTTCAATACGTAGTGACACGGTGTGGTAATCATGTACAGGGATAAACCAAAGTGTGCATATGTCACTAACCATGACCAAAAGAATTTCACAGTGTGTGGTCAACGTTGAAAACTCATAACACGAGTCACAAATGGTCAGAGGGGGAAACAATGGGGTGGGAACACTAGTTATCAACTAGCAAGTACAAAGACCTTCAACAAGCAGTGGCACGGTGTGGCTAGCGTGCACAGTGACCAACCAAAGGATGCATACGTCACTGACTATGACCGAAGAAGTCTTCTATGTGTGGTCAACATTGACAACTCATAACACGAGTCACAAATGGTCAGAGGGAGAGACAATGGTTTGGGAACCCTATGCATGGACTAGAAAGGAAAAAGAACTTAAATACGTAGTGGCACGGTGTGGCAACTATGCACACCAAACAACCAGACTAGGCATATGTCACTGACCATGACGAAAGAATTTCAATATGGGTGGTCAACGTTCACCAACCATAACACGAGTCACAAACGTTCAGAGGGGGAAACAATGGTCCGTGAATATCAGTTCTTAACTAGCAAGTACAACGACCTTCAATCAGTAGTAGCACGGAGTGGCTACCATGCACAATGACCCACCAAAGTAGGCATATGTACTGCCTTTGACCAAAGAAATCCGCTGTGTGTGGTCAACGTTGACAACTCATAAAACGAGTCACAAATGGTCAGAGGGGGAAACAATGGTTTGCGAACACCAGGTATCAACTAAAAAGCACAATGACTTTCAATGAGTCGTGGCACGGTGTGGATACCATGCACGATGACCGACCAAAATATGCATATGTCACTAACCATGACCAAAGAATGTCACCATGTGTGGTAAACTTTGACAACTCATAGCAAGATTCAAAAATGGTCAGAGTGGAAGACAATGCTTTCTGATACTAGTTATCGACTAGAAAGTACAAATACCTTCAATATGTAGTTGCACAGTGTGGGTACAATGCACAGTGACCAACCAAAGTATGCATATGTCACTAACCATGACCAAAGAATTTCACTTCATGTGGTCAGTGTTGACAACTCACAACACGAGTCACAGATAGTGAGAGAGGGTAAGAATGGGGTGGGAAGACTAGCTATCAACTAGAAAGCACAAAGACCTTCAATACGTAGTGACACGGCGTGGAACAATGTACAGGGACAAACCAAAGTGTGCATATGTCACTAACCATGACCAAAAGAATTTCTCAGTGTGTGGTCAACGTTGAAAACTCATAACACGAGTCACAAATGGTCAGAGGGGGAAACAATGGGGTGGGGACACTAGTTATCAACCTGCAAGTACGAAGACCTCCAACAAGTAGTGGCACGGTGTGGCTAGCGTGCACAGTGACCAACCAAAGGATGCATGTGTCACTGACTATGACCGAAGAAGTCCACTATGTGTGGTCAACATTGACAAGTCATAACACGAGTCACAAATGGTCAGAGGGAGAGACAATGGTTTGGGAACCCTATGCATGGACTAGAAAGGACAAAGAACTTAAATACGTAGTGGCACGATGTGGCTACTATGCACACCAAACAACCAGACTAGGCATATGTCACTGACCATGACGAAAGAATTTCAATATGGGTGGTCAACGTTCACCAACCATAACATGAGTCACAAACGTTCAGAGGGGGAAACAATGGTCCGGGCACATCAGTTCTCAACTGGCAAGTACAACGACCTTCAAACAGTAGTAACACGGTGTGGCTACCATGCACAATAACCGACCAAAGTAGGCATATGTACTGCCTTTGACCAAAGAAATCCGCTGTGTGGTCAACGTTGACAGCTCATTAAACGAGTCACAAATGCTCAGAGGGGGAAACAATGGTTTGCGAACACCAGGTATCAAGTAGAAAGCCCAATGACCTTCAATGAGTTGTGGCACGGTGTGGATACCATGCACGATGACCGACCAAAATATGCATATGTCACTGACCATGACCAAAGAATGTCACCATGTGTGGTAAACTTTGACAACTCATAACACGAGTCACAAATGGTCAGAGGGGGAAACAATGGTTTGCGAACACCAGGTATCAAGTAGAAAGCCCAATGACCTTCAATGAGTTGTGGCACGGTGTGGATACCATGCACGATGACCGACCAAAATATGCATATGTCACTGACCATGACCAAAGAATGTCACCATGTGTGGTAAACTTTGACAACTCATAACAAGAGTCGGATATGGTCAGAGTGGAAGACAATGGTTTCTGAATACTACTTATCAACTAGCAAGTACAAATACCTTCAATATGTAGATGCACAGTGTGGCTACAATGCACAGTGACCAACCAAAGTATGCATATATCACTAACCATGACCAACGAATTTCATCTCACGTGGTCAGTGTTGACAACTCACAACACGAGTCACAGATAGTGAGAGAGGGTAAGATTGGGGTGGGAAGACTAGCTATCAACTAGAAAGCACAGAGACCTTCAATACGTAGTGACACGGAATGGTAACCATGAACAGGGATAATCCAAAGTGTGCATATGTCACTAATCATGACCAAAAGAATTTTACAGTGTGTGGTCAACGTTGAAAACTCATAACACGAGTCACAAATGGTCAGAGGGGGAAACAATGAGTTGGGACCACTAGTTATCAACTAGCAAGTACAAAGACCTCCAACAAGTAGTGGCACGGTGTGGCTAGCGTGCACAGTGACCAACCAAAGGATGCATGCGTCACTGACTATGACCGAAGAAGTCCACTATGTGTGGTGAACATTGACAACTCATAACACGAGTCACAAATCGTCAGAGGGAGAGATAATGGTTTGGGAACCCTATGCATGGACTAGAAAGGACAAAGAATTTCAATACGTAGTGGCACGCTGTGGCTACTATGCACACCAAACAACCAGACTAGGCATATGTCACTGACCATGACCAAAGAATTTCAATATGGGTGGTCAACGTTCACCAACCATAACACGAGTCACAAACGGTCAGAGGGGGAAACAATGGTCCGGGAGTATCAGTTCTCAACTAGCAAGCACAACGACCTTCNCGACTAGCAAGTACAAATACCTTCAATATGTAGTTGCACAGTGTGGCTACAATGCACAGTGACCAACCAAAGTATGCATATGTCACTGACCATGACCAAAGAATTTCAATATGGGTGGTCAACGTTCACCAACCATAACACGAGTCACAAACGGTCAGAGGGGGAAACAATGGTCCGGGAGTATCAGTTCTCAACTAGCAAGCACAACGACCTTCAATCAGTAGTAGCACGGTGTGGCTACAATGCACAATGACCGTCCAAAGTAAGCATATGTACTGCCTTTGACCAAAGAAATCCGCTGTGTGTGGTCAACGTTGACAACTCATAAAACGAGTCACAAATGGTCAGAGAGGGGAACAATGGTTTGCGACTACCAGGTATCAACTAGAAAGCACAATGACCTTCAATGAGTTGTGGCACGGTGTGGATACCATGCACGATGACCGACCAAAAAATGCATATGTCACTGACCATGACCAAAGAATGTCACCACGTGTGGTAAACATTGACAACTCATAACAAGAGTCGCAAATGGTCAGAGTGGAAGACAATGGTTTCTGAATACAAGTTATTGATTAGCAAGTACAAATACCTTCAACATGTAGTTGCACAGTGTGGCTACAATGCACAGTGACCAACCAAAGTATGCATATGTCACTAACCATGACCAAAGAATTTCACTTCATGTGGTCAGTGTTGACAACTCACAACACGAGTCACAAATAGTGAGAGAGGGTAAGATTGGGGTTGGAAGACTAGCTATCAACTAGAAATCACAAAGACCTTCAACAAGTAGTGCCACGGCGTGGTAACCATGTACAGGGATAATCCAAAGTGTGCATATGTCACTAACCATGACAAAACGAATTTCACGGTGTGTGGTCAACGTTGAAAACTCATAACACGAGTCACAAATGGTCAGAGGGGGAAACAATGAGTTGGGAACACTAGTTATCAACTAGCAAGTACAAAGACCTCCAACAAGCAGTGGCACGGTGTGGCTAGCGTGCACAATGACCAACCAATGGATGCATGCGTCACTGACTATGACCGAAGCAGTCCACTATGTGTGGTCAACATTGACAACTCATAACACGAGTCACAAATGGTCAGAGGGAGAGACAATGGTTTAGGAACCCTATGCATGGACTAGAAAGGACAAAGAACTTCAATACGTAGTAGCACGGTGTGGCTACTATGCACACCAAACAACCAGACTAGGCATATGTCACTGACCATGACCAAAGAATTTCAATATGGGTGGTCAACGTTCACCAACCATAACACGAGTCACAAACGGTCTGAGGGGGAAATAATGGTCCGGGAATATCAGTTTTCAACTAGCAAGTACAACGACCTTTAATCAGTAGTAGCACGGTGTGGCTACCATGGACAATGACCGACCAAAGTAGGCATATGTACTGCCTTTGACCAAAGAAATCCGCTGTGTGTGGTCAACGTTGACAACTCATAAAACGTGTCACAAATGGTCAGGGGGGGAAACAATGGTTTGCGAATACCAGGTATCAACTAGAAAGCACAATGACCTTGAATGAGTTGTGGCACGGTGTGGATACCATGCACGATGACCAACCAAAATATGCATATGTCACTGACCATGACCAAAGAATGTCACCATGTGTGTAAACTTTGACAACTCATAACAAGAGTCACAAATGGTCAGAGTGGAAGATAATGGATTCTGAATACAAGTTATCGACTAGCAATTACTAATACCTTCAATATATAGTTGCACAGTGTGGCTACAATGCACAACCAACCAAAGTATGCATATGTCACTAACCATGACCAAAGAATTTCACTTCATGTGGTCAGTGTTGAAAACTCACAACACGAGTCACACATAGTGAGAGAGGGTAAGATTGGGGTTGGAAGACTAGCTATCAACTAGAAAGCACAAAGACCTTCAATACGTAGTGACACGGCGTGGTAACCATGTACAGTGACAAACCATGTACAGTAGGCATATGTCACTAACCACGACCAAACGAATTTCACAGTGTGTGGTCAACGTTGAAAACTCATAACACGAGTCACAAATGGTCAGAGGGGGAAGCAATGGGTTGGGAAGACTAGTTATCAACTAGTAAGTACGAAGACCTCCAACAAGTAGTGGCACGGTGTGGCTAGCGTGCACAGAGACCAACCAAAGGATGCGTGCGTCACTGACTATGACCCGAGAAGTCCACTATGTGTGGTCAACATTGATAAATCATAACACGAGTCACAAATGGTCAGAGGGAGAGACAATGGTTTGGGAACCATATGCATGGACTAGAAAGGACAAACAACTTCAGTACGTAGTGGCACGGTGTGGCTTCTATGCACACCAAACAACCAGACTAGGCATATGTCACTGACCATGACCAAAGAATTTCAATATGGGTGGTCAACGTTCACCAACCATAACACGAGTCACAAATGGTCAGAGGGGGAAACAATGGTCCGGGAATATCAGTTCTCAACTAGCAAGTACAACGACCTTCAATCAGTAGTAGCACGGTGTGGCTACCATGCACAGTGACCAACCAAAGTATGCATATGTCACTGACCATGACCAAAGAATTTCAATATGGGTGGTCAACGTTCACCAACCATAACACGAGTCACAAATGGTCAGAGGGGGAAACAATGGTCCGGGAATATCAGTTCTCAACTAGCAAGTACAACGACCTTCAATCAGTAGTAGCACGGTGTGGCTACCATGCACAATGACCAACCAAAGTAGGCATATGTGCTGCCTTTGACCAAAGAAATCCGCTGTGTGTGGTCAACGTTGACAACTCATAAAACGAGTCACAAATGGTTAGAGGGGGAAACAATGGTTTGTGGACACCAGGTATCAACAAGAAAGCACAATGATCTTCAATGAGTTGTGGCACGGTGTGGATACCATGCACGATTACCGACGAAAACATGCATGCCACTGACCATGACCAAAGAATGTCACCATATGTGGTAAACTTTGACAACTCATAACAAGAGTCACAAATGGTCAGAGTGGAAGACAATGGTTTCTGAATACTAGCTATCAACTAGCAAGTACAAATACCTTCAATATGTAGTTGCACCGTGTGGCTACAATGCACAGTGACCAACCAAAGTATGCACATATCACTAACCATGACCAAAGAATTTCACTTCATGTCGTCAGTGCTGACAATTCACAACACGAGTCACAGATAGTGAGAAAGGGTAAGATTGGGATGGGAAGACTAGCTATCAACTAGAAAGCACAAAGACCTTCAATACGTAGTGACACGGTGTGGTAACCATGTACAGGGACAAACCAAAGTGTGCATATGTCACTAACCATGACCAAAAGAATTTTACATTGTATGGTCAACGTTGAAAACGCATAACACGAGTTACAAGTGGTCAGAGGGGGAAACAATGGGGTGGGAATACTAGTTATCAACTAGCAAGTACAAAGACCTCCAAAAAGTAGTAGCACGGTGTGGCTAGCGTGCACAGTGACCAACCAAAGGATGCATGCGTCACTGACTATGACCGAAGAAGTCCACTATGTGTGGTCAACATTGACAACTCATAACACGAGTCACAAATGGTCAGAGGGGGAAACAATGGGGTGGGAATACTAGTTATCAACTAGCAAGTACAAAGACCTCCAAAAAGTAGTAGCACGGTGTGGCTAGCGTGCACAGTGACCAACCAAAGGATGCATGCGTCACTGACTATGACCGAAGAAGTCCACTATGTGTGGTCAACATTGACAACTCATAACACGAGTCACAAATGGTCAGAGGGAGAGACAATGGTTTTGGAAGCCTATGCATGAGCTAGAAAGGACAAAGAACTTCAATATGTAGTGGCACGCTGTGGCTACTATGCACACCAAACAAATAGACTAGGCATATGTCACTGACCATGACGAAAGAATTTCAATATGGGTGGTCAATGTTCACCAACCATAACACGAGTCACAAACGGTCAGAGGGGGAAACAATGGTCCGGGAACATCAGTTCTCAACTAGCAAGTACAACGACCTTCAATCAGTAGTAGCACGGTGTGGCTACCATGCACACTGACCGACCAAAGTAGGCATATGTACTGCCTTTGACCAAAGATGTCCGCTGTGTGTGGTCAACGTTGACAACTCATAAAACGAGTCACAAATGGTCAGAGGGGGGAACAATGGTTTGCGAATACCAGGTATCAACTAGAAAGCACAAAGACCTTCAATGAGTTGTGGCATGGTGTGGATACCATGCACAATGACCGACCAAAATATGCATATGTCACTGGCCATGACCAAAGAATGTCACCATGTGTGGTAAACTTTGACAACTCATAACAAGAGTCGCAAATGGTCAGAGTGGAAGATAATGGTTTCTGAATACTAGTTATCGACTAGCAAGTACAAATACCTTCAATATGTAGTTGCACAGTGTGGCTACCATGCACAGTGACCAACCAAAGTATGCATATGTCACTGACCATGACCAACGAATTTCACTTCATGTGGTCAACATTGACAAATCACGAGTCACAGACAGTCTGAGGGGGGTAACAATGGTTTGGGAATACTAGCTATCAACTAGAAAGCACAAGTACCTTCAATACGTAGTGACACGGCATGGTAACCATGTACAGTGACAAACCAAAGTAGGCATATGTCACTAACCACGACCAAACGAATTTCACAGTGTGTGGTCAACGTTGAAAACTCATAACACGAGTCACAAATGGTCAGAGAGGGAAACAGTGGGGTGGAAACACTAGTTATCAACTAGCAAGTACAAAGACCTCCAACAAGTAGTGGCACGGTGTGGCTAGCGTGCACAGTGACCAACCAAAGGATGCATGCGTCACTGACTATGACCGAAGAAGTCCATTATGTGTGTTCAACATTGACAACTCATAACACGAGTCACAAATGGTCAGAGGGAGAGACAATGGTTTGGGAACCCTATGCATGGACTAGAAAGGACAAAGAATTTCAATACGTAGTGGCACGGTGTGGCTACTATGCACACCAAATACCCCAGACTAGGCATATGGCACTGACCATGACGAAAGATTTTCAATATGGGTGGTCAACGTTCACCAACCATAACACGAGTCACAAACGGTCAGGGGGGGAAACAATGGTCCAGGAATATCAGTTCTCAACTAGCAAGTAAAACGACCGTCAATCAGTAGTAGCACGGTGTTGCTACCATGCACAATGACCGACCAAAGTAAGCATATGTACTGCCTTTGACCAAAGAAATCTGCTGTGTGTGGTCAACGTTGACAACTCATAAAACGAGTCACAAATGGTCAGAGGAGGAAACAATGGTTTGTGAACACCAGGTATCAACTAGAAAGCACAATGACCTTCAATGAGTTGTGGCATGGTGTCGATACCATGCACGATTACCGACCAAACTATGCATAGGTCACTGACCATGACCAAAGAATGTCACCATGTGTGGTAAACTTTGACAACTCATAACAAGACTCACAAATGGTCAGAGTGGAAGAAACTGGTTTCTGAATACTAGTTATCGACTAGCAAGTACAAATACCTTCAATATGTAGTTGCACAGTGTGGCTACAATGCACAGTGACCAACCAAAGTATGCATATGTCACTAACCATGACCAAAGAATTTCACTTCATGTGGTCAACATTGACAACTCATAACACGAGTCACAAATGGTCAGAGTGGAAGAAACTGGTTTCTGAATACTAGTTATCGACTAGCAAGTACAAATACCTTCAATATGTAGTTGCACAGTGTGGCTACAATGCACAGTGACCAACCAAAGTATGCATATGTCACTAACCATGACCAAAGAATTTCACTTCATGTGGTCAGTGTTGACAACTCACAACACGAGTCACAGATAGTGAGAGAGGGTATGATTGGGGTGGGAAGACTAGCTATCAACTAGAAAGCACAAAGACCTTCAATACGTAGTGACACGGCGTGGTAACCATGTACAGGGATAAACCAAAGTGTGCACATGTCACTAACCATGACCAAAAGAATTTCAGAGTGTGTCGTCAACGTTGAAAACTCATAACACGAGTCACAAATGGTCAGAGGGGGAAACAATGGGTTGGGAACACTAGTGATCAACTAGCAAGTACAAAGACCTCCAACAAACAGTCGCATGGTGTGGCTAGCGTGCAGAGTGACCAACCAAAGGATGCATGTGTCACTGACTATGACCGAAGAAGTCCACTATGTGTGGTCAACATTGACAACTCATAACACGAGTCACAAATGGTAAGAGGGAGAGACAATGGTTTGGGAACCCTATGCATGGACTAGAAAGGACAAAGAACTTCAATACGTAGTGGCACGGTGTGGCTACTATGCACACCAAACAGCGAGACTAGGCATATGTCACTGACCATGACCAAAGAATTTCAATTTGGGTGGTCAATGTTCACCAACCATAACACGAGTCACAAATGGTCAGAGGGGGAAACAATGGTCCGGGATTATAAGTTCTCCTTTAGCAAGTACAACAACCTTCAATTAGTAGTAGCACGGTGTGGCTACCACGCACAATGACCGACCAAAGTAGGCATATGTACTGCCTTTGACCAAAGAAATCCACTATGTGTGGTCAACGTTGACAACTCACAAAACGAGTCACAAATGGTCAGATGGGGAAACAATGGTTTGCAAACACCAGGTATCAACTAGAAAGCACAATGACCTTCAATGAGTTGTAGCACGGTGTGGATACCATGCACGATGACCAACCAAAATATGCATATGTCACTGACCATGACCAAAGAATGTCACCATGTGTGGTAAACTTTGACAACTCATAACAAGAGTCACAAATGGTCAGAGTAGAAGATAATGGTTTCTGAATACTGGTTATCGACTAGCAAGTACATATACCTTAAATATGTAGTTGCACAGTGTGGCTACAATGCACAGTGACCAACCAAAGTATGCATATGTCACTAACCATGACCAAAGAATTTCACTTCATGTGGTCAGTGTTGACAACTCACAACACGAGTAACAGATATTGAGAGGGAGTAAGATTGGGGTGAGAAGACTAGCTATCAACTAGAAAGCACAAAGACCTTCAATACGTAGTGACACGGCGTGGTAACCATGTAGAGGGATAAACCAAAGTGTGCATATGTCACTAACCATGACCAAAAGTATTTCACAGTGTGTGGTCAACCTTGAAAACTCATAACACGAGTCACAAATGGTCAGAGGGGGAAACAATGGGTTGGGAAGACTAGTTGTCAACTAGCAAGTACTAAGACCTTCAACAAGCAGTGGCACGGTGTGGCTAGCGTGCACAGTGACCAACCAAAGGATGCATACGTCACTGACTATGACCGAAGAAGTCCACTATATGTGGTCAACATTGACAACTCACAACACAAGTCACAGATAGTCATAGTGGGGTAACAATTGTGTGGGAAGACTAGCTATCAACTATAAAGCACAAAGACCTTCAATACGTAGTGACACGGCGTGGTAACCATGTATAGTGACAAACCAAACTAGGCACATGTCACTGACCATGACCAAAGAATTTCCATATGGGTGGTCAACGTTCACAACCCACAACACGAGTCACAGATGGTCATAGGGGAGAAACAATGGTTTGGGAATACTCGGTATCGTCTAGCAAGTACAAAAACCTTTGATAAGTGGTGGCAGCGTGTGGCTACCATGCAGAATGACCAACCAAGGTATGCTTGTGTCACTGAAGATTATAAAAGGAATTTCACCGTGTGTAGTCAACTTTCCTTCTTACGGCTGGTCAACCATAGCAACGGTTGAGAAGTTATCCAAGCTCGAAGTTGCAAAAAATGAAATTCCATCCGCGTCAATTGTTTATGATTAAACTAACTTTGTTTTTATTCATAATTTTGAGAACTACCCTCAAATCTTACAATCAACCGGCCTGAGGCAAACGGACTAGAAAACAGGGCCGACACAATAGCACATGCCGTCAATTTCTAGCATTCCAGCTAGGAGAAGATATCACCCTCAGGATCACGGTTCCACACTGAGCAGTTCCTAGGCAATCACTTGCTAGCAACTGTGTCCACTTAACACTTGGTCACTTTCGCGCGAGGTACTAGTCAAAGACTAACTCCTGGGGCTTAGACCAACCAGTGTCTTCTTTATACTGTTCCTTAGTTGGACAACTCTGTGAGGAGCATCTAAGGCCAGATTGTGTAATTAGAATGAGGAATGAGCCTGGTACATATAGTCCTAGGCCTGGCTTCTAAGGTGTGTGGGTAGTGNTGACCGCCAAGTGGCGCACTCTCCTCATGCATGGAGAAATGTCTAAGAAACTTCCCCTGTGCTAGAAAGGTAAAAAACCTTCTGCGCACATCAAGACTCGATCGTAGGACCTGTTGTTCCTAAGTCCAAGATGCTATCCGTTGCGCTACACTTCTGGTGTCTCGCTTGGACTTGCACCACGAACAAGGTTTGGGGGACTTACTCCAAGGGAGCAGTGCATGCCCAACCTGTCCGTCAAGCCATAGAAGTGGCCATGGGGCATAGAAGAACAAAAATCTCTCCCTTGTACCTTAGGCCACCTGCTGTGGTAGTTTTCTTTGGCACGAGCCTGTAGCTCTAGGTTGTGTTTGTGCACGTCAACTTTCTTGGTCTTTAGTTCTCATCTCTTGCATCCACCATGCCGACTCCTCGAGCACCTGCAACATGCAAGTCGCTGTCTAGCGGCTTTGTCAAGAAGTCCGCAAGCATTTTCTTGGTTGTGACGTGCTCCAGTTCCACGACACCCTTGGCGACGAGGTCACGTGAGTAGTGGTACCGAATATCAATGTGCTTTGTACGCCGGGAGATCATGTCGTCCTCTGCCATAACGATGGCACTTTGGTTGTCGATGCAGATGACCGTTGCTTCCTCTTGTGGTGCCTTGATATCACCAAGAAAACTGCAAAGCCACTGCGTTTCCTTGCACACTTCGGAGAGTGCAATGTACTCCGCCTCAGCAGTAGAAAGCGAGACACATTCTTGCTTCCTGCTTGCCCACGAGACCGCACCACCGTTGTGAAGACAGACAAACCCTGAGGTGGACTTCCTGTCATCAATCTGTCCTCCCCAGTCCGCGTCACTGTAGCATGTCATTCGCAGCAAGTCTGATCCTTCAAGACCTCCAAACCGAAGTCCGACGTGCCGAGTCTTTTTGAGGTAGCGAAAAATTCGCTTCACAGCTTGCCAATGTTCTGGCCCAGGGTTGGCCACAAACCTGCTCACCTGACCCACCGCATA
>SZWC01000294.1:332017-342298 GCA_023375785.1 Penium margaritaceum | reverse complement strand
CGTCACTGACTATGACCGAAGAAGTCCACTATGTGTGGTCAACATTGACAACTCATAACACGAGTCACAAATGGTCAGAGGGAGAGACAATGGTTTGGGAACCCTATGCATGGACTAGAAAGGACAAAGAACTTCAATACGTAGTGGCACGGTGTGGCTACTATGCACACCAAACAACCAGTCTAGGCATATGTCACAGACCATGACGAAAGAATTTCAATATGGGTGGTCAATGTTCACCAACCATAACACGAGTCACAAACGGTCAGAGGGGGAAACAATGGTCCGGGAATATCAGTTCTCAACTAGCAAGTACAACGACCTTCAATCAATAGTAGCACCGTGTGGCTACCATGCACAATGACCGACCAAAGTAGGCATATGTACTGCCTTTGTCCAGAGAAATCCGCTGTGCGTGGTCAACGTTGACAACTCATAAAACGAGTCACAAATGGTCAGAGGGGGAAACAATGGTTTGCGAACACCAGGTATCAACTAGAAAGCACAATGAACTTGAATGAGCGGTGGCACTGTGTGGATACCATGCACGATGACCAACGAAAATATGCATATGTCACTGACCATGACCAAAGAATGTCACCATGTGTGTAAACTTTGACAACTCATAACAAGAGTCGCAAATGGTCAGAGTAGAACATAATGGTTTCTGAATACAAGTTATCAACTAGCAAGTACTAATACCTTCAATATGTAGTTGCACAGTGTGGCTACAATGCACATTCACCAACAAAAGTATGCATTTGTCACTAACCATGACCAAAGAATTTTACTTCACGTGGTTAGTGTTGACAACTCACAACATGAGTCACAGATAGTGAGAGAGGGTAAGATTGGGGTGGGAAGACTAGCTATCAACTAGAAAGCACAAAGACTTTCAATACGTAGTGACACGGCATGGTAACCATGTACAGTGACAAACCAAAGTAGGCATATGTCACTAACCAGGACCAAACGAATTTCACAGTGTCTGGTCAACGTTGAAAACTCATAACACGAGTCACAAATGGTGAGAGGGGGAAGCAATGGGTTGGGAACACTAGTTATCAACTAGCAAGTACAAATACCTCCAACAAGTATTGGCACGGTGTGGCTAGCGTGCACAGTGACCAACCAAAGGATGCATGCGTCATTGACTATGACCGGAGAAGTCCATTATGTGTGGTCAACCTTGAAAACTCATAACACGAGTGACAAATGGTCAGAGGGAGAGACAATGGTTTGGGAACCCTATGCATGGAGTAGAAAGGACAAAGAACTTCAATACGTAGTGGCACGATGTGGCTACTATGCACACCAAACAACCAGACTAGGCATATGTCACTGACCATGACAAAAGATTTTCAGTATGGTTGGACAACGTTCACCAACCATGACACAAGTCACAAACGGTCAGAGGGGGAAACAATGGTCCGGGAATATCAGTTATCAACTAGCAAGTAGAACGACCTTCAATCAGTAGTAGCACGGTGTGGCTACCATGCACAATGACCGACCAAAGTAGGCATATGTGCTGCCTTTGACCAAAGAAATCCGCTGTGTGTGGTCAACGTTGACAACTCATAGAACGAGTCACAAATGGTCAGAGGGGGAAACGATGGTTTGAGAACACCAGGTATCCACTTGCAATCACAATGACCTTGAATGAGTTGTGGCACGGTGTGGATACCATGCACGATGACCAACCAATATATGCATATGTCACTGACCATGACGAAAGAATGCCACCTTGTGTGGTAAACTTTGACAACTCATAACACGAGTCACAAATGGTCAGAGGGAGAGACAATGGTTTGGGAACCCTATGCATGGACTAGAAAGGACAAATAACTTCAATACGTAGTGGCACGCTGTGGCTACTATGCACACCAAACAACCAGAATAGGCATATGTCACTGACCATGACGAAAGAATTTCAATATGGGTGGTCAACGTTCACCAACCATAACACGAGTCACAAACGGCCAGAGGGGGAAACAATGGTGCGGGAATATCAGTTCTCAACTAGCAAGTACAACGACCTTCAATCTGTAGTAGCACGGTGTGGCTACCATGCACAATGACCGACCAAAGTAGGAATATGTACTGCCTTTGACCAAAGAAATCCGCTGTGTGTGGTCAACGTTGACAACTCATAAAACGAGTCACAAATGGTCAGAGGGGGAAACAATGGTTTGCGAACACCAGGTATCAACTAGGAAGCACAACGACCTTCAATGAGTTGTGGCACGGTGTGGATACCATGCACGATGACCGACCAAAATATGCATATGTCACTGACCATGACCAAAGAATGTCACCATGTGTGGTAAACTTTGACAACTCATAACAAGAGTCACAAATGGTCAGAGTGGGAGATAATGGTTTCTGAATACTAGCTATCGACTAGCAAGTACAAATACCTTCAATATGTAGTTGCACAGTGTGGCTACAATGCACAGTGACCAACCAAAGTATGCATATGTCACTAACTATGACCTAAGAATTTCACTTCATGTGGTCAGTGTTGACAACTCACAACACGAGTCACAGATAGTGAGAGAGGGTACGATTGGGGTGGGAAGACTAGCTATGAACTAGAAAGCACAAAGACCTTTAATACGTAGTGACACGGCGTGGTAACCGTGTACAGTGACAAACAAAAGTAGGCATATGTCACTAACCACGACCAAACAAATTTCACAGTGTGTGGTCAACGTTGAAAACTCATAACACGAGTCACAAATGGTCAGAGGGGGAAACAATGGGGTGGGGACACTAGTTATCAACTAGCAAGTACGAAGACCTCCAACAAGTAGTGGCACGGTGTGGCTAGCGTGCACAGTGACCAACCAAAGGATGCATGCGTCATTGACTATGACCGAAGAAGTCCACTATGTGTGGTCAACATTGACAACTCATAACACGAGTCACAAATGGTCAGAGGGAGGGACAATGGTTTGGCAACCCTATGCATGAACTAGAAAGGAAAAAGAACTTCAATACGTAGTGGCTCGGTGTGACTACTATGCACACCAAACAACCAGACTAAGCATATGTCACTGACCATGAACAAATAATTTCAATATGGGTGGTCAACGTTCACCAACCAGAACACAAGTCACAAACGGTCAGAGGGGGAAACAATGGTCCGGGCACATCAGTTCTCAACTAGCAAGTACAACGACCTTCAATCAATAGTAGCACGGTGTGGCTACCATGCATTATGACCGACCAAAGTAGGCATATGTACTGCCTTTGACCAAAGAAATCCGCTGTGTGTGGTCAACGTTGACAACTCATAAAACGTGTCACAAATGGTCAGAGGGGGAAACAATGGTTTGCGAATACTAGGTATCAACTAGAAAGCACAATGACCTTGAATGAGTTGTGGCACGGTGTGGATACCATGCACGATGACCAACCAAAATATGCATATGTCACTGACCATGACCAAAGAATGTCACCTTGTGTGGTAAACTTTGACAACTCATAACAAGAGTCACAAAAGATCTGAGTGGAAGATAATGGTTTCTAAATACAAGTTATCGACTAGCAAGTACTAATACCTTCAATATGTAGTTGCACAGTGTGGCTACAATGCACAACCAACTAAAGTATGCATATGTCACTAACCATGACCAAAGAATTTCACTTCATGTGGTCATTGTTGACAACTCACAACAAAAGTCACAGATAGTGAGAGAGGGTAAGATTGGGGTGGAAAGACTAGCTATCAACTAGAAAGCACAAAGACCTTCAGTACGTAGTGACACAGCGTGGTAACCATGTACAGTGACAAACCAAAGTAGGCATATGTCACTAACCACGACCAAGCGAACTTCACAGTGTGTGGTCAACGTTGAAAACTCATAACACGAGTCACAAATGGTCAGAGGGGGAAGCAATGGGTTGGGAACACTAGTTATCAACTAGCAAGTACGAAGACCTCCAACAAGTAGTGGCACGGTGTGGCTAGCGTGCACAGTGACCAACCAAAGGATGCATGCGTCACTGACTATGACCGGAGAAGTCCACTATCTGTGGTCAACATTGACAACTCATAACACGAGTCACAAATGGTCAGAGGGGGAAGCAATGGGTTGGGAACACTAGTTATCAACTAGCAAGTACGAAGACCTCCAACAAGTAGTGGCACGGTGTGGCTAGCGTGCACAGTGACCAACCAAAGGATGCATGCGTCACTGACTATGACCGGAGAAGTCCACTATGTGTGGTCAACATTGACAACTCATAACACGAGTCGCAAATGGTGAGAGGGAGAGACAATGGTTTTGGAACCCTATGCATGGACTAGAAAGGACAAAGAACATCAATACATAGTGGCACAGTGTGGTTTCTATGCACACCAAACAACCAGACTAGGCATATGTCAGTGACCATGACCAAAGAATTTCAATATGGGTGGTCAACGTTCACCAACCATAACACGAGTCACAAACGGGTAGAGGAGGAAACAATGGTCCGGGAATATCAGTTCTCAACTAGCAAGTACAACGACCTTCAATCAGTAGTAGCACGGTGTGGCTACCATGCACAATGACCGACCAAAGTACTGTCTATGTACAGCCTTTGACCGAAGAAATCCGCTGTGTGTGGTCAACGTTAACAACTCATAAAACGAGTCACAAATGGTCAGAGGGGGAACCAATGGTTTGTGAAAACCAGGTATCAACAAGAAAGGACAATGACCTTCAATGAGTTGTGGCACGGTGTGGATACCATGCACGATTACCGACCAAAATATGCATATGTCACTGACCATGACCAAAGAATGTCACCATGTGTGGTAAACTTTGACAACTCATAAGAAGAGTCACAAATGGTCAGAGTGGAAGACAATGGTCTCTGAATACTAGTTATCGACTAGCAAGTACAAATACCTTCAATATGTAGTTGCACAGTGTGGCTACAATGCACGGTGACCAACCAAAGTATGCATATGTCACTAACAATGACCAAAGAATTTCACTTCATGTGGTCAGTGCTGACAACTCACAACAGGAGTCACAAATAGTGAGAGAGGGTACAATTGGGGTGGGAAGACTAGCTATCAACTAGAAAGCACAAAGACCTTCAATACGTAGTGACACGGCGTGGTAACCATGTACAGGGACAAACCACAGTGTGCATATGTCACTAACCATGACCAAACGAATTTCACAGTGTGTGGTCAACGTTGAAAACGCATAACACGAGTTACAAATGGTCAGAGGGGGAAACAATGGGTTGGGAACACTAGTTCTCAACTAGCAAGTACAAAGACCTTCAATAAGTAGTGGCACGGTGTGGCTAGCGTGCACAGTGACCAACCAAAGGATGCATACGTCACTGACTATGACCGAAGAAGTCCACTATATGTGGTCAACATGACAAGTCACAACACGAGTCACAGATAGTCATAGTGGGGTAACAATTGTGTGGGAAGACTAGCTATCAAGTAGAAAGCACAAAGACCTTCAATACATAGTGACACGGCTTGGTAAGCATGTACAGTGAAAAACCAAACTAGGCATATGTCACTGACCATGAACAAAGAATTTTGATATGGGTGGTCAACGTTCACAACCCATAACACGAGTCACAGATGGTCAGAGGGGGGAAACAATGGTTTCGAAACACTATGTATCTTCTAGCAAGTACAAAGATCTTTCGTATGTATTGGCACGGTGTGGCTACCGTGCACAATGACCTATCCAAGTAGGCATACATCACTGCTCATGACCAAAGAAGATTAGTGTGTATGGTCAGCGTTCACAACTCATAATACAATTTAAAAATGGGCAGAGGGAGAAACAATCGTTTGGGAATACTCGGTATCGTCTATCAAGTACAAAAACCTTTGATAAGTGGTGGCAGCATGTGGCTACCATGCAGAATGACCAACCAAAGTATGCCTGTGTCACTAAACATTATAAAAGGAATTCCACTGTGTGTAGTCAACTTTCCTTCTTACGGCTGGTCAATCATAGCAACGGTTGAGAAGTTATTCAAGCTCGAAGTTGCAAAAAATGAAATTCCGTCCGCGTCAATTGTTTATGATTAAACTAACTTTGTTTTTATTCATAATTTTGAAAACTACCCTCAAGTCTTAAACCCCCTTATTTTATGTCCTCTACCCATAAGAACTCCTATAACATCATTTGGACATCATATGAGAACCATGTGAGTTGGCTTAGTGCTTATAGGTTTAGATTCTCGAGCGGTAGGTCCTGGGTTTGAATCCTCGTACACGTAATATAGAATAGGCTCGCGACCTGGGGGGGGGGCGGCCGTGTTGTGATACCTCTACTCTACCTTCGAGCCTAAGCCGTGGGGGGTAGGGGGGTGTCATAATGCATTCGCAAAGCTGTCCTCCAGGTCGTCCACGGAACATCCCTCTAGGGGGGTGGGAGGGAGTATTCCAGTGAAGGCACCTACGCGCAACAAATCATCAAAAACCGATCTGGTGTCAAAGGGAGAAACCTTTTGCTATTTATTGACTAGCAAGTGCAAAGACCTTCAACAAGAAGTGGCACGGTGTGGCTACCATGCACAATGACCAACAAGATTAGGCATGTGCCACTTTCCATGACCAAATAATTTTACTATGTGTGGTCAACGTTGACAACCCATAATATGGGTCACGAATTGTGAGAGGGGGAAACAATAGTTTAGGAATACTAGATACCAACTAGCAAGTACAACGACCTAGAATCAGTAGTAGCACGGTGTGGCTACATTGCACAATCACCGACCAAAGTAGGCATATGTACTGCCTTTGACCAAAGAAATCCGCTGTGTGTGGTCAACGTTGACAACTCATAAAACGAGTCACAAATGGTCAGAGGGGGGAAACAATGGTTTGGGAACACCAGGTATTAAATAGCAAGCACAGTGACCTTCAATGAGTTGTGGCACAGTGTGGATGCCATGCACGATGACCAACCAAAGTAGGCATATGTCACTGACCATGACCAAAAAATGTCACTAAGTGTGGTAAACTTTGACATCTCATAACACGAGTCACAAATGGTCAGAGTGGAAGACAATGGTTTGCGAATACTAGTTATTGAGTAGCAAGTACAAATACATTCAATATGTAGTGGCACACTGTGGCTACCATGCACAGTGACAAACCAAAGTATGCATATGTCACTGACCATGACCAACGAATTTCACTTCATGTGGTCAACGTTGACAAATCACGAGTCACAGATAGTCTGAGAGGGGTAACAATGGTTTGGGAACACTAGCTATCAACTAGAAAGCACAAAGACCTTCAATACGTAGTGACACCGCGTGGTAACCATGTACAGGGACAAACCAAAGTATGCATATGTCACTAACCACGACCAAAAGAATTTCACAGTGTGTGGTCAACGTTGTAAACTCATAACACGAGTCACAAATGGTCAGAGGGGGAAACAATAGGTTGGGAAGACTAGTTATCAACTAGCAAGTACAAAGACCTCCAATAAGTAGGGACACGGTATGGCTAGCGTGCACAGTGACCAACCAAAGCATGCATGCGTCACTGACTATAACCTAAGAAGTCCACTATGTGTGGTCAACATTGACAACTCATAACACGAGTCACAAATGGTCAGAGGGAGAGACAATGGTTTGGGAACCCTATGCATGAACTAGAAAGGACAACGAACTTGAATACGTAGTGGTACGGTGTGGCTACTATGCACACCAAACAACCAGACTAGGCATATGTCACTGACCATGACGAAAGAATTTCAATATGGGTGGTCAACGTTCACCAACCATAACACGAGTCACAAACGGTCAGAGGGGGAAACAATGGTCTGGGAATATCATTTCTCAACTAGCAAGTACAACGACCTTCAATCAGTAGTAGCACAGTGTGGCTACCATGCACAATGACCGACCAAAGTAGGCATATGTACTGCCTTTGACCAAAGAAATCCGTTGTGTGTGGTCAACGTTTACAACTCATAAAACGAGTCACAAATGGTCAGAGGGGAAAACAATTGTTTGCAAACACCAGGTATCAACTAGAAAGCACAATGACCTTCAATGAGTTGTGGCACGGTGTGGATACCATGCACGATGACCAACCAAAGTAGGCATATGTCACTGACCATGACCAAATAATGTCACTAAGTGTGGTAAACTTTGACAACTCATAACACGAGTCACAAATGGTCAGAGGGNCCCCAAACCTTGTTCGTGGTGCAAGTCCAAGCGAGACACCAGAAGTGTAGCGCAACGGATAGCATGTTGGACTTAGGGACAACAGGTCCTGCGATCGAGCCTTGATGTGCGCAGGAGGTTTTTTGACCTTCTAGCACAGGGGAAGTTTCTTAGACATTTCTCCATGCATGAGGAGAGTGCGCCACTTGGCGGTGAGTGGATGCGCCAAGTGGCGGACTGGTGAGGTGGTTTGGAGTGACCACCCCAAAAGTGTCACTGCCCACACACCTTAGAAGCCAGGCCTAGGACTATATGTACCAGGCTCATTCCTCATTCTAATTACACAGTCTGGCCTTAGATGCTCCTCACAGAGTTGTCCAACTAAGGAACAGTATAAAGAAGACACTGGTTGGTCTAAGCCCCAGGACTTAGTCTTTGACTGGCACCTCGTGCAAAAGTGACCAAGTGTTAAGTGGACACAGTTGCTAGCAAGTGATTGCCTAGGAACTGCTCAGTGTGGAACCATGATCCTGAGGGTCATATCTTCTCCTAGCTGAAATGCTAGGAGCGGACGGCAGGTGATATTGTGTCGGCCTTGTTTTCTAGTCCATTTGCCTCAGGCCGGTTGACAAAGGGTTATGGGCCCACACTGACCAGTTGTAAGGCACGCTTCGCTCAACTCTGGTACGCTCTCTCCAGGTGCGCACGCTAGCTCCATCAGCTCCATCAGCTCCATCAGCTTCATCAACTTCAACGGCTTGGTCTGCACTCAGCACACAGGGACCAAGAAAAAGCTCTGCCCTTGGAGGCACGACCCTTGAGTCCCAACCAGGACAAGCTCTGCCCTTGGTGGCAAGACCCTGGGTGTGTTGGTGTAGATATCTTCTCTGTCTGCAGGTAAACATCGGCTGAAGGGGTAAGCAACGGATCTGCATCCTAAAATCGGTAGCAGACATCAGCTAACATCAGCCTACATCGGCCTAAACGCAGCAGAGACGTGGGAAGCAGATAAGGGGAACAAAAATGGTTGACCCATCAGGAGGAGTGGGGACTGCCGCAGGGCAGTCCTCAAACTCAATAGTGGCTACCACAGGGCAGACCACTGGAGCAAATGTGAGTGCTATGTCACTGCCGCAAGGTCTTGGACCCTTGGGAGGAATCCCCATTTTTGAGGNCAGACATCAGCTAACATCAGCCTACATCGGCCTCAACGCAGCAGAGACGTGGGAAGCAGATAAGGGCAACAAAAATGGTTGACCCATCAGGAGGAGTGGGGACTGCCGTAGGGCAGTCCTCAAACTCAACAGTGGCTACCACAGGGCAGACCACTGGAGCAAATGTGAGTGCTATGTCACTGCCACAAGGTCTTGGACCCTTGGGAGGAATCCCCATTTTTTAGGGGATTGACTTCCTCCTTTGGAGATGGCAGTTTGAGCTGGCGATGAAAGTGCGCGGCTTCATCAAACTACTGAAGGGAGAGGAGCAGGTTCCCGCGGAAGGCACATCCGAGCATGAGGCATGGATGGATCGAAATGACATTGTCATGTCATTCCTCAGCAACGCGATTGCTAAGAAGTATGTTCCCATCATTGCCGGGTACACGCTGGCTTCCGAAGCTTACGACAAGCTCAAGCGCGTGCACCAATCCACCTCCCTTGCGAACAGATTATTCATCCTACAACGGCTGATCAGCATGCGGGTGAATGAGGGCGAATCAATCCCCGATTTCCTACAGGAGTTTGAAGGACTCCTTGGCGAGGCTCGCCAGATGAACTGGGACCTTGACGAGAACATGCAAGCCATGATTCTCCTCATGGCGCTACCGGAGAGCTGGAGCCCGATGATCACCGTCATGGGCGGCTGGAAGGAGGACGACCTGACGTACACGGCAGTGTCTGAGTACGTGCGAAACGAGGCCATGCGCCGCAGCGGAAGTGAGGCTAATTTCTCAGCCTATGCCGCACGCTACGGTGGCCGCGGGAGCAAAGGGTCAGCCTCTGGTCAGAAAGGCAGCAGCGGAAGCGGTGGTGGCGGAGGCAACAATGGCGGCAAGGCTCCCAAGCGACAGGGTAACTGCCACAACTGCGGCAAACCTGGGCACTGGGCAAGAGAGTGCAG
>SZWC01000294.1:294985-329629 GCA_023375785.1 Penium margaritaceum | reverse complement strand
CTGCTTGCTGTCGCTGCCGCCAAAGACCTTGAGATCCACCAGATGGATGTGAAGACAGCCTTCCTTTATGGGAAGCTCGACAAGGAGGTGCTAATGGAGGTACCGGAAGGTGTCAAAGCACCCGAGGGTAAGGTGTGCAAGCTGGTGAAGGCGTTGTACGGGCTGAAACAGGCCCCACGGATCTGGTACAAGGAGATGGACAGCTTCATGGCTGAGATCTCCTTCGCACATTGCAAAAATGACCCTAGCGTCTATGTGCGGGAGGACGAACGTGGCTTGCTACTTGTGGCGTTGTACGTGGATGATCTTATCATGTGTTCTTCCTCGCAGGAGGCCCTCACGGACCTCAAGAAAAATCTGGCCAGCAGATTTAAGATGAAGGACATGGGACCTCTCGAGTACTACCTCGGGATTGCTGTTCACCGCAACCGCAAAGCAGGCACCATCGAGCTCAACCAGACCAAGTACATCATGGACATCTTGAAGCGCTACAACATGGAGGACTGCAAGCCCGTCAGCACCCCCATGCCCTCCGACTGCAAGCTCTCCTCCTCCATGTCACCAAGCAACGAGGCAGACCGGCGGGAGATGCAAAACATTCCATACCAGTCCGCCGTCGGAAGCCTCATGTATGCAATGGTGGGAACACGACCTGACATTGCTTTTGCAGTGGGTCAGGTGAGCAGGTTTGTGGCCAACCCTGGGCCAGAACATTGGCAAGTCGTGAAGCGGATTTTTCGCTACCTCAAAAAGACTCGGCACGTCGGACTTCGGTTTGGAGGTCTAGAAGGATCAGACTTGCTGCGGCTGACATGCTACACCGACGCGGACTGGGGAGGACGGATTGATGACAGGAAGTCCACCTCAGGGTTTGTTTGTCTTCTCAACGGTGGTGCGGTCTCATGGGCAAGCAGGAAGCAGGACTGCGTCTCGCTTTCTACTGCTGAGGCGGAGTACATTGCACTCTCCGAAGTTTGCAAGGAAACACAGTGGCTTCGCAGTTTGCTTGATGAGATCAAGGCACCACAAGAGGAGGCAACGGTCATCCGCATCGACAACCAAAGTGCCATGGCTATGGCAGAGGACGACATGATCTCCCGGCGTACAAAGCACATCGATATTCGGTACCACTACTCACGTGACCTTATCGCCAAGGGTGTCGTGGAACTGGAGCACGTCGCAACCAAGAAAATGCTTGCGGACTTCTTGACAAAGCCGCTAGACAGCGACTTGCATGTTGCAGGTGCTCGAGGAGTCGGCATGGTGGATGCAAGAGATGAGAACTAAAGACCAAGAAAACTGACATGCACAAACACAACCTAGAGCTACAGATTCATGCCGAAGAAAACTACCACAGCAGGTGGCCTACGGTGCAAGGGAGAGATTGTTGTTCTTCTATGCCCCATGGCCACTGCTATGGGTTGACTGACAGGTTGGGCATGCACTGCTCCCTTGGAGTAAGTACCCCAAACCTTGTTCGTGGTGCAAGTCCAAGCGAGACACCAGAAGTGTAGCGCAACGGATAGCATGTTGGACTTAGGGACAACAGGTCCTGCGATCGAGCCTTGATGTGCGCAGGAGGTTTTTTGACCTTCTAGCACAGGGGAAGTTTCTTAGACATTTCTCCATGCATGACGAGAGTGCGCCACTTGGCGGTCAGTGGATGCGCCAATTGGCGGACTGGTGAGGTGGTTTGGAGTGACCACCCCAAAAGTGTCACTGCCCACAGACCTTAGAAACCAGGCCTAGGAATATATGTACCAGGCTCATTCCTCATTCTAATTACACAATCTGGCCTTAGATGCTCCTCACAGAGTTGTCCAACTAAGGAACAGTATAAAGAAGACACTGGTTTGTCTAAGCCCCAGGAGTTAGTCTTTGACTAGCACCTCGCGCGAAAGTGACCAAGTGTTAAGTGGACACAGTTGCTAGCAAGTGATTGCCTAGGAACTGCTCAGTGTGGAACCGTGATCCTGAGGGTGATATCTTCTCCTAGCTGAAATGCTAGGAGCGGACGGCAGGTGCTATTGTGTCGGCCCTGTTTTCTAGTCCGTTTGCCTCAGGCCGGTTGACAAAGGGTTATGGGCCCACACTGACCAGTTGTAAGGCACGCTTCGCTCAACTCTGGTACGCTCTCTCCAGGTGCNAAGCACAATGACCTTCAATGAGTTGTGGCACGGTGTGGATACCATGCACGATGACCGACCAAAATATGCATATGTCACTGACCATGACCAAAGAATGTCACCATGTGTGGTAAACTTTGACAACCCATAACAAGAGTCACAAATGGTCAGAGTGGAAGATAATGGTTTCTGAATACTAGTTATGAACTAGCAAGTACAAATACCTTCAATATGTAGTTGCACAGTGTGGCTACAATGCACAGTGACCAACCAAAGTATGCATATGTCACTAACCATGACCAAAGAATTTCACTTCATGTGGTCAGTAATGACAGCTGACAACACGAGTCACAGATAGTGAGAGAGGGTAAGATTGGGGTGGGAAGACTAGCAATCAACTAGAAAGCACAAAGACCTTCAATACGTAGTGACACGACGTGGTAACCATGTACAGGTATAATCCAAAGTGTGCATATGTCACTAACCATGACCAAAAGAATTTCACAGTGTGTGGTCAATGTTGAAAACTCATAACACGAGTCAGAAATGGCCAGAGGGGGAAAAAATGGGTTGGGAACACTAGTTATCAACCTGCAAGTACAAAGACCTCCAACAAGCAGTGGCACGGTGTGGCTAGCGTGCACAGTGACCAACCAAATGATGCATGCGTCACTGACTAAGACCGAAGAATTCCACTATGTGTGGTCAACATTGACAACTCATAACACGAGTCACAAATGGTCAGAGGGAGAGACAATGGTTTGGGAACCCTATGCATGGATTAGAAAGGACAAAGAACTTCAATACGTAGTAGCACGGTGTGGCTACTATGCACACCAAACAACCAGACTAGGCATACGTCACTGACCATGACCAAATAATTTCAATATGGGTGGTCAATGTTCACCAACCATAACACGAGTCACAACAGTTAAAGGGGGAAACAATGGTCCAGGAACATCAGTTCTCAACTAGCAAGTACAACGACCTTCTGTTAGTAGTAGCACGGTGTGGCTATCATGCACAATGACCGACCAAAGTAGGCATATGTACTGCCTTTGACCAAAGAAATCCGCTGTGTGTGGTCAACGTTGACAACTCATAAAACAAGTCACAAATGGTCAGAGGGGGGAACAATGGTTTGCGAACACCAGGTATCAACTAGAAAGCACAATGACCTTCAATGAGTTGTGGAACGGTGTGGATACCATGCACGATGACCGACCAAAATATGCATATGTCACTGACCATGACCAAAGAATGTGACCATGTTTGATAAACTTTGAAAACTCATAACAAGAGTCGCAAATGGTCAGAGTGGAAGATAATGGTTTCTGAATAGTAGTTATCGACTAGCAAGTACAAATACCTTCAATATGGAGTTGCACAGTGTGGCTACAATGCACAGTGACCAACCAAAGTATGCATATGTCACTAACCATGACCAAAGAATTTCACTTCATGTGGTCAGTGTTGACGACTCACAACACAAGTCACAGATAGTGAGAGAGGGTAAGATTCGGGTGGGAAGACTAGCTATAAACTAGAAAGCACAAAGACCTTCAATACGTAGTGGCACCGCGTGGTAACCATGTACAGTGACAAACCAAAGTAGGCATATGTCACTAACCACGACCAAACAAATTTCACAGTGTGTGGTCAACGTTGAAAACTCATAACACGAGTCACAAATGGTCAAAGGGGAAAGCAATGGGTTGGGAACACTAGTTATCAACTAGTAAGTACAAAGACCTCCAACAAGTAGTGGCACGGCGTGGCTAGCGTGCACAGTGACCAACCAAAGGATGCATGCGTCACAGACTATGACCGAAGAAGTCCACTATGTGTGGTCAACATTGACAACTCATAACACGAGTCACAAATGGTCAGAGGGAGAGACAATGGTTTGGGAACCCTATGCATGGACTAGAAAGGACAAAGAACTTCAATACGTAGTGGCACGGTGTGGCTACTTTGCACACCAAACAAACAGACTAGGCATATGTCACTGACCATGACGAAAGAACTTCAATATGGGTGGTCAACGTTCACCAACCATAACACGAGTCACAAACGGTCAGAGGGGGAAACAATATTTTAGGAATACTAGATACCAACTAGCAAGTACAACGACCTTCAATCAGTAGTAGCACGGTGTGGCTACCATGCACAATGACCGACCAAAGTAGGCATATGTACTGCCTTTGACCAAAGAAATCTGCTGTGTGTGGTCAACGTTGACAACTCATAAAACGAGTCACAAATGGTCAGAGGGGGAAACAATGGTCTGTGAAAACCAGGTATCAACTAGAAAGCACAATGACCTTCAATGAGTTGTGGCACAGTGTTGATACCATGCACGATTACCGAAGAAAATATGCATATGTCACTGCCATGACCAAAGAATGTCACCATGTGTGGTAAACTTTGACAACTCATAACAAGAGTCACAAATGGTCAGAGTGGAATTCAATGGTTTTTGAATACTAGTTATCGACTAGCAAGTACAAATACCTTCAATATGTAGTTGCACAGTGTGGCTACAATGCACAGTGACCAACCAAAGTATGCATATGTCACTAACCATGACCAAAGAATTCCACTTCATGTGGTTAGTGTTGACAACTCACAACACGAGTCACAGATAGTGAGAGAGGGTAAGATTGGGGTGGGAAGACTAGCTGTCAACTAAAAATCACAAAGACCTTCAATACGTAGTGACACCGCGTGGTAACCATGTACAGGGACAAACCAAAGTGTGCATATGTCACTAACAATGACCAAAAGAATTTCACATTGTGTGGTCAATGTTGAAAACGCATAACACGAGTCACAAATGGTCAGAGGGGGAAACCATGGGGTGGGGACACTAGTTATCAACTAGCAAGTACAAAGACCTCCAAAAAGTAGTGGCACGGTGTGGCTAGCGTGCACAGTGACCAACCAAAGGATGCATGCGTCACTGACTATGACCGAAGAAGTCCACTATGTGTAGTTAACATTGACAACTTATAACACGAGTCACAAATGAACAAAAGGGAGAGACAATGGTTTGGGAACCCTATGCATGGACTAGAAAGGACATAGAACTTCAATACATACTGGCACAGTGTTGCTACTATGCACACCAAACAACCAGACTAGGCATATGTCACTGACCATGACGAAAGAATTTCAATATGGGTGGTCAACGTTCACCAACCATAACACGAGTCACAAACGGTCAGAGGGGGAAACAATGGTCCGGGCACATCAGTTCTCAACTAGCAAGTAAAACGACCTTCAATCAGTAGTAGCACGGTGTGGCTACCATGCACAATGACCGACCAAAGTAGGCATATGTACTGCCTTTGACCAAAGAAATCCGCTGTGTGTCGTCAACGTTGACAACTCATAAAACGAGTCACAAATGGTCAAAGGGGGAAACAATGGTTTGCGAACACCAGGTATCAACTAGAAAGCACAATGACCTTCAATGAGTTGTGGCACGGTGTGGATAACATGCACGATGACCGACCAAAATATGCATATGTCACTGACCATGACCAAAGAATGTCACCATGTGTGGTAAACTTTGACAACTCATAACAAGAGTCACAAATGGTCTGAGTGGAAGACAATGGTTTCTGAAAACTAGTTATCGACTAGCAAGTAAAAATACCTTCAATATGTAGCTGCACAGTATGGCTACAATGCACAGTGACCAACCAAAGTATGCATATGTCACTAACCATGACCAAAGAATTTCATCTCACGTGGTCAGTGTTGACAACTCACAACATGAGTCACAGATAGTGAGAGAGGGTAAGATTGGGGTGGGAAGACTAGCTATCAACTAGAAAGCACAAAGACCTTCAATACGTAGTGACACGGGGTGGTAACCATGTACAGGGATAATCCAAAGTGTGCATATGTCACTAACCATGACCAAACAAATTTAACAGTGTGTGGTCAACGTTGAAAACTCATAACACGAGTCACAAATGGTCAGAGGGGGAAACAATGAGTTGGGAACACTAGTTATCAACTAGAAAGTACAAAGATCTCCAACAAGCAGTGGCACAATGTGGCTAGCGTGCACAGTGACCAACCAAAGGATGCATGCGTCACTGACTATGACCGAAGAAGTCCACTATGTGTTGTCAACATTGACAACTCATAATACAAGTCACAAATGGTCAGAGGGAGAGACAATGGTTTGGGAACCCTATGCATGGACTAGAAACGACAAAGAACTTCAATACGTAGTGGCACGGTGTGGCTACTATGCACACCAAACAACCAGACTAGTCATATGTCACTGACCATGACCAAAGAATTTCAATATGGGTGGTCAACGTTCACAAACCATAAGACGAGTCACAAACGGTCAGAGGGGGAAACAATGGTTTGGGAAATCATTTCTAAACTAGCAAGTACAACGACCTTCAATCAGTAGTAGCACGGTGTGGCTACCATGCACAATGACCGACCAAAGTAGGCATATGTACTGCCTTTGACCAAAGAAATCCGCTGTGTGTGGTCAACGTTGACAACTCATAAAACGAGTCACAAATCGTCAGAGGGGGAAACAATGGTTTGCGAACACCAGGTATCAACTAGAAAGCACAATGACCTTCAATGATTTGTGGCACGGTGTGGATAACATGCACGATGACCGACCAAAATATGCATATGTCACTGACCATGACCAAAGAATGTCACCATGTGTGGTAAACTTTGACAACTCATAACAAGAGTCGCAAATGGTCTGAGTGGAAGACAATGGTTTCTGAATACTAGTTATCGACTAGCAAGTACAAATACCTTCAATATGTAGTTGCACAGTGTGGCTACAATGCACAGTGACCAACCAAAGTATGCATATGTCACTAACTATGACCAAAGAATTTCATCTCACGTGGTCAGTGCTGACAACTCACAACACGAGTCAGAGATAGTGAGAGAGGGTAAGATTGGGGTGGGAAGACTAGCTATCAACTAGAAAGCACAAAGACCTTCAATACGTAGTGACACGGCGTGGTAACCATGTACAGGGATAATCCAAAGTGTGCATATGTCACTAACCATGACCAAACGAATTTAACAGTGTGTGGTCAACGTTGAAAACTCATAACACGAGTCACAAATGGTCAGAGGGGGAAACAATGAGTTGGGAACACTAGTTATCAACTAGCAAGTACAAAGATCTCCAACAAGCAGTGGCACGGTGTGGCTAGCGTGCACAGAGACCAACCAAAGGATGCATGCGTCACTGAGTATGACCGAAGAAGTCCACTATGTGTGGTCAACATTGACAACTCATAACACGAGTCACAAATGGTCAGAGGGAGAGACAATGGTTTGGGAACCCTATGCATGGACTAGAAAGGACAAAGAACTTCAATACGTAGTGGCACGGTGTGACTACTATGCACACCAAACAACCAGACTAGTCATATGTCACTGACCATGACCAAAGGATTTCAATATGGGTGGTCAACGTTCACCAACCATAACACGAGTCAGAAACGGTCAGAGGGGGAAACAATGGTCCGGGAAATCAGTTCTCAACTATCAAGTACAACGAACTTCAATCAGTAGTAGCACAGTGTGGGTACCATTCACAATGACCGACCAAAGTAGGCATATGTACTGCCTTTGACCAAAGAAATCCGCTGTGTGTGGTCAACGTTGACAACTCATAAAACGAGTCACAAATGGTCACAGGGGGGAACAATGGTTTGCGAACACCAGGTATCAACTAGAAAGCACAATGACCTTGAATGAGTTGTGGCACGGTGTGGATACCATGCACGATCACCGACCAAAATATGCATATGTCACTGACCATGACCAAAGAATATCACCATGTTTGGTAAACTTTGACAACTCATAACAAGAGTCGCAAATGGTCAGAGTGGAAGATAATGACTTCTGAATACTAGTTATCGACTAGCAAGTAAAAATACCTTCAATATGTAGTTGCACAGTGTGGCTACAATGCACAGTGACCAACCAAAGTATGCATATGTCACTAACCATGACCAAAGAATTTCACTTCATGTGGTCAGTGTTGACAACTCACAACACGAGTCACAGATAGTGAGAGAGGGTAAGATTGGGGTGGGAAGACTAGCTATCAACTAGAAAGCACAAAGACCTTCAATACATAGTGACACGGCGTGGTAACCATGAACAGGGACAAACCAAAGTGTGCATATGTCATTAACCATGACCAAAAGAATTTCACAGTGTGTGGTCAACGTTGAAAACTCATAACACGAGTCACAAATGGTCAAAGGGGGAAACAATGGGGTGGGGACACTAGTTATCAACTAGCAAGTACGAAGACCTCCAACAAGTAGTGGCACGGTGTGGCTAGCGTGCACAGTGACCAACCAAAGGATGCATGCGTCACTGACTATGACCGAAGAAGTCCACTATGTGTGGTCAACATTGAAAACTAATAACACGGGTCACAGATAGTCATAGTGGGGTAACAATTGTGTGGGAAGACTAGCCATCAACTAGAAAGCACAAAGACCTTCAATACGTAGTGACACGGCGTGGTAACCATGTACAGTAACAAACCAAACTAGGCATATGTCACTGACCATGACCAAAGAATTTCGATATGGGTGGTCAACGTTCACAACCCATAACACGAGTCAAAGATGGTCAGAGGGGGGAAACAATGGTTTTGAAGTATGTATGTATCTTCTATGTATGTAACAACTATGTATCTTCTAGCAAGTACAAAGATCTTTCGTATGTATTGGCACGGTGTGGCTACCGTGCACAATGACCTATCCAAGTAGGCATACATCACTGCTCATGACCAAAGAAGATTAGTGTGTATGGTGAGCGTTCACAACTCATAACACAATTTCAAAATGGGCAGAGGGAGAAACAATGGTTTGGGAATACTCGGTATCGTCTAGCAAGTATTAAAACCTTCGATAAGTGGTGGCAGCGTGCGGCTACCATGCAGAATGACCAACCAAAGTATGCTTGTGTCACTTAACATTATAAAAGGAATTTCACTGTGTGTAGTCAGCTTTCCTTCTTACGGCTGCTCAATCATAGCAACGGTTGAGAAGTTATTCAAGCTCGAACTTGCAAAAAATGAAATTCCGTCCGCGTCAATTGTTTATGATTAAACTAACTTTGTTTTTATTCATAATTTTAAAAACTACCCTCAAATCTTACACCCCCTTATTTTATGTCCTCTACCCATAGGAACTCCTATAACATCATTTGGACATCATATGAGCACCATGTGAGCTGGCTTAGTGCTTATAGGTTTAGATTCTGGAGCCGTAGGTCCTGGATTTGACTCCTCGTGTTGTGATACCTCTACTCTACCTTCGAACCTAAGCCGTGGGGGGGTAGGGGGGTGTCATAATGTGGTCGCAAATCTGTCCTCCAGGTCGTCCACGGAACATCCCTCTAGGGGGGTGGGAGGGAGTATTCCAGTGAAGGCACCTACGAGCAACAAATAAACAAAAACCGACCAGGTGTCAAAGGGAGAAACCTTTTGCTATTTAATGACTAGCAAGTGCAAAGACCTTCAACAAGAAGTGGCACGGTGTGGCTACCATGCACAATGACCAACTAGATTAGGCATGTGCTGCTTTCCATGACCAAATAATTTTACTATGTTTGGTCAACGTTGACAACCCATAATATGGGTCATGAATTGTCAGAGGGGGAAACAATAGTTTAGGAGTACTAGATACCAACTAGCAAGTACAACGACCTTCAATCAGTAGTAGCACGGTGTGGCTACCATGCACAATGACCGACCAAAGTAGGCATATGTACTCCCTTTGACCAAAGAATTCCGCTGTGTGTGGTCAACGTTGACAACTCATAAAACGAGTCACAAATGGTCAGAGGGGGAAACAATGGTTTGGGGACACCAGGTATCAAATAGCAAGCACAATGACCTTCAATGAGTTGTGGCACGGTGTGGATACCATGCACGATGACCAACCAAAGTAGACATATGTCACTGACCATGACCAAAAAATGTCACGAAGTGTGGTAAACTTTGACATCTCATAACACGAGTCACAAATGGTCAGAGTGGAAGACAATGGTTTGTGAATACTAGTTATCGAGTAGCAAGTACAAATACATTCAATATGTAGTGGCACATTGTGGCTACCATGTACAGTGACCAACCAAAGTATGCATATGTCACTGACCATGACCAACGAATTTCACTTCATGTGGTCAACATTGACAAATCACGAGTCACAGATAGTCTGAGGGGGGTAACAATGGTTTGGGAACACTAGCTATCAACTAGAAAGCACGAAGACCTTCAATACGTAGTGACACGGCATGGTAACCATGTACAGTGACAAACCAAAGTAGGCATATGTCACTTACCACGACCAAACGAATTTGAGAGTGTGTGGTCAACGTTGAAAACTCATAACATGAGTCACAAATGGTCAGAGGGGAAAACAATGTGTTGGAAACACTAGGTATCAACTAGCAAGTACAAAGACCTCCAATAAGTAGTGGCACAGTATGGCTAGCATGCACAGTGACCAACCAAAGGATGCATGTGTCACTGAGTATGACCGAAGAAGTCCACTATGTCTGGTCAACATTGACAACTCATAACACGAGTCACAAATGGTCAGAGGGAGAGACAATGGTTTGGGAACCCTATGCATGGACTAGAAAGAACAAAGAACTTCAATACGTAGTGGCACGGTGTGGCTACTATGCACACAAAACAACCAGTCTAGGCATATGTCACTGACCATGACGAAAGAATTTCAATATGGGTGGTCAACGTTCACCAACCATAACACGAGTCACAAACCGTCAGAGGGGGAAACAATGGTCCGGGAATATGAGTTCTCAACTAGCAAGTACAACGACCTTCAATCAGTAGTAGCACGGTGTGGCTACCATGCACAATGACCGACCACAGTAGGCATATGTACTGCCTTTAACCAAAGAAATCCGCTGTGTGTGGTCAACGTTGACAACTCATAAAACGAGTCACAAATGGTCAGAGGGGGAAATAATGGTTTGCGAACACCAGGTATCAAGAAGAAAGCATAATGACCTTTAATGAGTTGTGGCACGGTGTGGATACCATGCACGATGACCGACCAAAATATGCATATGTCACTGACCATGACCAAAGAATAACACCATGTGTGTAAACTTTGACAACTCATAACAAGGGTCACAAATGGTCAGAGTGGAAGATAATGGTTTCTGAATACAAGTTATCGACTAGCAAGTACTAATACCTTCAATATGTAGTTGCACAGTGTGGCTACAATGCACAGTGACCAACCAAAGTAGGCATATGTCACTAACCATGACCAAAGAATTTCACTTCATGTGGTCAGTGTTGACAACTCACAACACGAGTCACAGATAGTGAGAGAGGGTAACAATGGGGTGGGAAGACTAGCTATCAACTAGAAAGCACAAAGACCTTCAATACATAGTGACACGGCGTGGTAACCATGTAGAGGGACAAACCAAAGTGTGCATATGTCACTAACCATGACCAAAAGAATTTCACAGAGTGTGGTAAACATTGAAAACTCATAACACGAGTCAGAAATGGTAAGAGAGGGAAACAATGGGGTGGGAATACTAGTTATCAACTAGCAAGTACAAAGACCTCCAACAAGTAGTGGCACGGTGTGGCTAGCATGCACAGTGACCAACCAAAGGATGCATGCGTCACTGACTATGACCGAAGAAGTCCACTATGTGTGGTCAACATTGACAACTCATAACACGAGTCACAAATGGTCAGAGGGAGAGACAATGGTTTGGGAACCCTATGCATGGACTAGAAAGGACAAAGAACTTCAATACGTAGTGGCACGGTGTGGCTAGCATGCACAGTGACCAACCAAAGGATGCATGCGTCACTGACTATGACCGAAGAAGTCCACTATGTGTGGTCAACATTGACAACTCATAACACGAGTCACAAATGGTCAGAGGGAGAGACAATGGTTTGGGAACCCTATGCATGGACTAGAAAGGACAAAGAACTTCAATACGTAGTGGCACGGTGTGGCTACTATGCACACCAAACAACCAGACTATTCATATGTCACTGACCATGACGAAAGAATTTCAATATGGGTGGTCAACGTTCACCAACCATAACACGAGTCACAAACGGTCAGAGGGGAAAACAATGGTCCGGGAACATCAGTTCTTAACTAGCAAGTACAACGACCTTCAATCAGTAGTAGCACGGTGTGGCTACCATGCACAATGACCGACCAAAGTAGGCATACGTACTGCCTTTGACCAAAGAATTCCGATGTGTGTGGTCAACGTTGACAACTCATAAAACGAGTCACAAATGGTCAGAGGGGGGAAACAATGGTTTGCGAACACCAGGTATCAACTAGAAAGCACAATGACCTTCAATGAGTTGTGGCACGGTGTGGATACCATGCACGATGACCGACCAAAATATGCATATGTCACTGACCATGACCAAAGAATGTCACCATGCGTGGTAAAGTTTGACAACTCATAACAAGAGTCACAAATGGTCAGAGTGGAAGATAATGGTTTCTGAATACTAGTTATAGACTAGCAAGTACAAATACCTTCAATATGTAGTTACACAGTGTGGCTACAATGCACAGTGACCAACCAAAGTATGCATATGTCACTAACCATGACCAAAGAATTTCACTTCATGTGGTCAGTGTTGACAACTCACAACAAGAGTCACAGATAGTGAGAGAGGGTAAGATTGGGGTGGGAAGAATAGCTATCAACTAGAAAGCACAAAGACCTACAATACTTAGTGACATGGGGTGGTAACCATGTACAGGGATAAACCAAAGTGTGCATATGTCACTAACCATGACCAAAAGAATTTCACAGTGTGTGGTCAATGTTGAAAACTCATAACACGAGTCACAAATGGTCAGAGGGGGAAAAAATGGGTTGGGAACACTAGTTATCAACTAGCAAGTACAAAGACCTTCAAGAAGCAGTGGTACGGTGTGGCTAGCGTGCACAGTGACCAACCAACGGATGCATTCGTCACTCACTATGACCGAAGAAGTCCACTATGTGTGGTCAACATTGACAACTCACAACAGGAGTCACAGATAGTCATAGTGGGGTAAAAATTGTGTGGGAAGACTAGCTATCAACTAGAAAGCACAAAGACCTTGAATACGTAGTGACACGGTGTGGTAACCATGTACAGTGACAAACCAAACTAGGCATATGTCACTGACCATGACCAAAGAATTTCGATATGGGTGGTCAACGGTCACAACCCATAACACAAGTCACAGATGGTCAGAGGGGGCAAACAATGGTTTTGAAACAAGTATGTATGTACCTTCTATGTATGTAACAACTATGTATCTTCTAGCAAGTACAAAGATCTTTCGTATGTATTGGCACGGTGTGGCTACCGTGCACAATGACCTATCCAAGTAGGCATACATCACTGCTCATGACCAAAGAAGATTAGTGTGTATGGTCAGCGTTCACAACTCATAATACAATTTAAAAATGGGCAGAGGGAGAAACAATTGTTTGGGAATGCTCGGTATTGTCTAGCAAGTACAAAAACCTTCGATAAGTGGTGGCAGCGTGTGGCTACCATAAAGAATGACCGACCAAAGTATGCTTGTGTCACTGAACATTATAAAAGGAATTTCACTGTGGGTAGTCAACTTTCCTTCTTACGGCTGGTCAATCATAGCAACGGTTGAGAAGTTATTCAAGCTCGATTTGCAAAAAATGAAATTCCGTCCGCGTCAATTGTTTATGATTAAACTAACTTTGTTTACATTCATAATCTTGAAAACTACCCTCAAATATTACACCCCCTTATTTTATGTCCTCTACCCATAGGAACTCCTGTAGCATCATTTGGACATCATATGAGCACCATGTGAGTTGGCTTAGTGCTTATAGGTTTAGATTCTGGAGCGGTAGGTCCTGGGTTTGAATCCTCGTACACGCAATATAGAATAGGCTCGCGACCTGGGGGGGGGGAGGCGGCCGTGTTGTGATACCTCTACTCTACCTTCGAGCCTAAGCCGTGGGGGGGTAGGGGGGTGTCATAATGCGGTCGCAAATCTGTCCTCCAGGTCGTCCACGGAACATCCCTCTAGGGGGGTGGGAGGGAGTATTCCAGTGAAGGCACCTACGCGCAACAAATCAACAAAAACCGACCTGGTGTCAAAGGGAGAAACATTTTGCTATTTATTGACTAGCAAGTTCAAAGACCTTCAACAAGAAGTGGCAAATATTGGCTACCATGCACAATGACCAACAAGATTAGGCATGTGCCACTTTCCATGACCAAATAATTTTACTATGTGTGGTCAACGTTGACAACCCATAATATGGGTCACGAATTGTCAGAGGGGGAAACAATAGTTTATGAATACTAGATACCAACTAGCAGGAACAACGACCTTGAATCAGTAGTAGCACGGTGTGGCTACCATGTACAATGACCGACCAAAGTAGGCATATGTACTGCCTTTGACCAAAGAAATCCGCTGTGTGTGGTCAACGTTGACAACTCATAAAACGAGTCACAAATGGTCAGAGGGGGGAAACAATGGTTTGGGAACACCAGGTATCAAATAGCAAGCACAATGACCTTCAATGAGTTGTGGCACGGTGTGGATACCATGCACGATGACCGACCAAAATATGCATATGTCACTGACCATGACCAAAGAATGTCACCATGTGTGGTAAACTTTGAAAACTCATAACAAGAGTCGCAAATGGTATGAGTGGAAGACAATGGTTTCTGAATACTAGTTATCGACTAGCAAGTACAAATACCTTCAATATGTAGTTGCACAGTGTGGCTACAATGCACAGTGACCAACCAGAGTATGCATATGTCACTAACCATGACCAAAGAATTTCATCTCACGTGGTCAGTGTTGACAACTCACAACACGAGTTACAGATAGTGAGAGAGGGTAAGATTGGGGTGGGAAGACTAGCTATCAACTAAAAAGCACAAAGACCTTCAATAGGTAGTGACACGGCGTGGTAACCATGTACAGGGATAATCCAAAGTGTGCATATGTCGCTAACCATGACCAAAAGAATTTCACATTGTGTAGTCAACGTTGAAAACTCATAACACGAGTCACAAATGGTTAGAGGGGGAAACAATGGGATGGGAACACTAGTTATCAACTAGCAAGTAAGAATACCTCCAAAAAGTAGTGGCACGGTGTGGCTAGCGTGCACAGTGACCAACCAAAGGATGCATGCGTCACTGACTATGACCGAAGAAGTCCACTATGTGTGGTCAACATTGACAACTCATAACACGAGTCACAAATGGTCAGAGGGAGAGAAAATGGTTTGGGAACCCTATGCATGGACTAGAAAGGACAAAGAACTTCAATACATAGTGGCACGGTGTGGCTACTATGCACACCAAACAACCACTCTAGGCATATGTCACTGACCATGACGAAAGAATTTCAATATGGGTGGTCAACGTTCAACAACCATAACACGAGTCACAAACGGTCAGAGGGGGAAACAATGGTCCGGGAATATCAGTTCTCAACTAACAAGTACAACGACCTTCAATCAGTAGTAGCACGGTGTGGCTACCATGCTTAATGACCGACCAAAGTAGGCATATGTACTGCCTTTGACCAAAGAAATCCGCTATGTGTGGTCAACGTTGACAACTTATAAAACGAGTCACAAATGGTCAGAGGGGGAAATAATGGTTTACAAAACACCAGGTATCAACTAGAAAGCACAATGACCTTCAATGAGTCGTGGCACGGTGTGGATACCATGCACGATGACCGACCAAGATATGCATATGTCACTGACCATGACCAAAGAATGTCACCATGTGTGGTAAACTTTGACAACTCATAACAAGAGTCACAAATGGCCAGAGTGGAAGATAATGGTTTCTGAATACTAGTTATTGACTAGCAAGTACAAATACCTTCAATATGTAGTTGCACAGTGTGGCTACATTGCACAGTGACCAACCATAGTATGCATGTGTCACTAACCATGACCAAAGAATTTCACTTCATGTGGTCAGTGTTGACAACTCACAACACGAGTCACAGATAGTGAGAGAGGGTAAGATTGGGGTGGGAAGACTAGCTATGAACTAGAAAGCACAAAGACCTTCAATACGTAGTGACACGGCGTGGTAACCATGTACAGGCACAAACCAAAGTGTGCATATGTCACTAACCATGACCAAAAGAATTTCACAGTGTGTGGTCAACGTTGAAAACTCATAACACGAGTCACAAATGGTCAGAGGGGGAAACAATGGGATGGAAACACTAGTTATCAAATAGCAAGTACGAAGACCTCCAACATGTAGTGGCACGGTGTGGCTAGCGTGCACAGTGACCAACCAAAGGATGCATGCGTCACTGACTATGACCAAAAAAGTCCACTATGTGTGGTCAAAATTGACAACTCATAACACGAGTCACAAATGGTCACAGGGAGAGACACTGGTTTCGGAACCCTATGCATGGACTAGAAAGGACAAAGAACTTCAATACGTAGTGGCACGGTGTGGCTACTATGCACACCAAACAACCAGTCTACGCATATGTCACTGACCATGACGAAAGAATTTCAATATGGGTGGTCAACGTTCACCAACCATAACACGAATCACAAACGGTCAGAGGGGGAAACAATGGTCTGGGAATATGAGTTCTCCACTAGCAAGTACAACGACCTTCAAGTAGTAGTAGCACGGTGTGGCTACAATGCACAATGACCGACCAAAGTAGGCATATGTACTGCCTTTGACCAAAGAAATCCGCTGTGTGTGGTCAACGTTGACAGCTCATAAAACGAGTAACAAATGGTCAGAGGGGGAAACAATAGTTTGCGAACACCAGGTATAAACTAGAAAGCACAATGACCTTCATTGAGTTGTGGCACGGTGTGGATACCATGCACGATGACCGACCAAAATATGCATATGTCACTGACCATGACCAAAGAATGTCACCATGTGTGGTAAACTTTGACAACTCATAACAAGAATCACAAATGGCCAGAGTGGAAGATAATGATTTCTGAATACTAGTTATCGACTAGCAAGTACAGATACCTTCAATGTGTAGTTGCACAGTGTGGCTACAATGCACAGTGACCAACCAAAGTATGCATATGTCACTAACCATGACCAAAGAATATCACTTCATGTTGTCAGTGTTGACAACTCAAAACACAAGTCACAGATAGTGAGAGAGGGTAAGATTGGGGTGGGAAGACTAGCTATCAACTAGAATGCACAAAGACCTTCAATACGTAGTGACACGGCGTGGTAACCATGTACAGGGACAAACCAAAGTGTGCATATGTCACTAACCATGACCAAAAGAATTTCACAGTGTGTGGTCAACGTTGAAAACTCATAACTCGAGTCACAAATGGTCAGAGGGGGAAACAATGGGATGGGAACACTAGTTATCAACTAGCAAGTACGAAGACCTCCAACAAGTAGTGGCACGGTGTGCCTAGCGTGCACAGTGACCAACCAAAGGATGCATGCGTCACTGACTATGACCGAAGAAGTCCACTATGTGTGGTCAACATTGAAAACTCAGAACACGAATCACAAATGGTCAGAGGGAGAGACAATGGTTTGGGAACCCTATGCATGGACTAGAAAGGAAAACGAACTTCAATACGTAGTGGCACGGTGTGGCTACTATGCACACCAAACAACCAGACTATGCATATGTCACTGACCATGACGAAAGAATTTCAATATGGGTGGTCAACGTTCACCAACCATAACACGAGTCACAAACGGTCAGAGGGGGAAACAATGGTCCGGGAATATCCGTTCTCAACTAGCAAGTACAACAACCTTCAATCAGTAGTAGCACGGTGTGGCTACCATGCACAATGACCGACCAAAGTAGGCATATGTATTGCCTTTGACCAAAGAAATCCGCTGTGTGTGGTCAACGTTGACAACTCATAAAACGAGTCACAAATGGTGAGAGGGGGAAACAATGGTTTGCGAACACCAGGTATCAACTAGAAAGCACAATGACATTCATTGAGTTGTGGCACTATGTGGATACCATGCACGATGACCGACCAAAATATGCATATGTCACTGACCATGACCAAAGAATGTCACCATGTGTGGTAAACTTTGACAACTCATAACAAGAGTCACAAATGGTCAGAGTGGAAGATAATGGTTTCTGAATACTAGTTATCGACTAGCAAGTACAAATACCTTCAATATGTAGTTGCATTGTGTGGATACAATGCACAGTGACCAACCAAAGTATTCATATGTCACTAACCATGACCAAAGAATTTCACTTCATGTGGTCAGTGTTGACAACTCACAACACGAGTCACAGATAGTGAGAGAGGGTAAGATTGGGGTGGGAAGACTAGATTCCAACTAGAAAGCACAAAGACCTTCAATACGTAGTGACACGGCGTGGTAACCATGTACAGTGACAAACCAAAGTAGGCATATGTCACTAATCACGACTAAACGAATTTCACAGTGTGTGGTCAACGTTGAAAACTCATAACACGAGTCACAAATGGTCAGAGGGGGAAGCAAAGGGTTGGGAACACTAGTTATCAACTAGCAAGTACGAAGACCTCCAACAAGTAGTGGCACGGTGTGGCTAGCGTGCACAGTGACCAACCAAAGGATGCATGCATCACTGACTATGACCGGACAAGTCCACTATGTGTGGTCAACATTGACAACTCATAACACGAGTCACAAATGGTCAGAGGGAGAGACAATGGTTTGGGAACCCTATGCATGGACTAGAAAGGACAGAGAACTTCAATACGTCGTGGCACGGTGTGGCTACTATGCACACCAAACAACCAGACTAGGCATATGTCACTGACCATGACGAAAGAATTTCAATATGGGTGGTCAATGTTCACCAACCATAACACGAGTCACAAACGGTCAGAGGGGGAAACAATGGTCCGAGAATATCAGTTCTCAACTAGCAAGTACAACGACCTTCAATCAGTAGTAGCACAGTGTGGCTACCATGCACAATGACCGACCAAAGTAGGAATATGTACTGCCTTTGACCAAAGAAATCCGCTGTGTGTGGTCAACGTTTACAACTCATAAAACGAGTCACAAATGGTCAGAGGGGGAAATAATGGTTTGCGAACCTCAGGTTTCAACTAGAAAGCACAATGACCTTCAATGAGTTGTGGCACGTTGTGGATACCATGCACGATGACCGACCAAAATATGCATATGTCACTGACCATGACCAAAAGAATGTCACCATGTGTGTAAACATTGACAACTCATAACAAGGGTCACAAATGGTCAGAGTGGAAGATAATGGTTTCTGAAAACAAGTTATCGACTAGCAAGTACTAATACCTTCAATATGTAGTTGCACAGTGTGGCTACAATGCACAGTGACCAACCAAAGTATGCATATGTCACTAATCATGACCAAAGAATTTCACTTCTTGTGGTCAGTGTTGACATTTCACAACACAAGTCACAGATAGTGACAGAGGGTAAGATTGGGGTGGGAAGACTAGCTATCAACTAGAAAGCACAAAGACCTTCAATTTGTAGTGACACGGCGTGGTAACCATGTACAGGGACAAACCAAAGTGTGCATATGTCACTAACCATGACCAAAAGAATTTCACAGTGTGTGGTCAACATTGAAAACTCATAACACGAGTCACAAATGGTCAGAGAGGCAAACAATGGGGTGGGAACACTAGTTATCAACTAGCAAGTACAAAGACCTCCAACAAGTAGTGGCACGGTGTGGCTAGCATGCACAGTGACCAACCAAAGGATGCATGCGTCATTGACTATGACCGAAGAAGTCCACTATGTGTGGTCAACATTGACAACTCATAACACGAGTCACAAATGGTCAGAGGGAGAGACAATGGTTTGGGAACCCTATGCATGAACTAGAAAGGAAAAAGAACTTCAATACATAGTGGCACGGTGTGGCTACTATGCACACCAAACAACCAGACTAGTCATATGTCACTGACCATGACGAAAGAATTTCAATATGGGTGGTCAACGTTCACCAACCATAACACGAGTCACAAACGGTCAGAGGGGGAAACAATGGTCCGGGAACATCAGTTCTCAACTAGCAAGTACAACGACCTTCAATCAGTAGTAGCACGGTGTGGCTACCATGCACAATGACCGACCAAAGTAGGCATGTGTACTGCCTTTGACCAAAGAAATCCGTTGTGTGTGGTCAACGTTGACAACTCATAAAACGAGTCACAAATGGTTAGAGGGGGAAACAATGGTTTGCAAAACACCAGGTATCAACTGGAAAGCACAATGACCTTCAATGAGTTGTGGCACGGTGTGGATACCATGCACGATGACCGACCAAAATATGCAAATGTCACTGACCATGACCAAAGAATGTCACCATGTGTGGTAAACTTTGACAACTCATAACAAGAGTCGCAAATGGTCAGAGTGGAAGACAATGGTTTCTGAATACTAGTTATCGACTAGCAAGTACAAATACCTTCAATATGTAGTTGCACAGTGTGGCTACAATGCACAGTGACCAACCAAAGTATGCATATGTCACTAACCATGACCAAAGAATTTCACTTCATGTGGTCAGTGTTGACAACTCACAACACGAGTCACAGATAGTGAGAGAGGGTAAGATTGGGTTGGGAAGACTAGTTATCAACTAGAAAGCACAAAGACCTTCAATACGTAGTGACAAGGCGTGGTAACCATGTACAGCGATAATCCAAAGTGTGCATATGTCACTAACCATGACCAAAAGAATTTCACAGTGTGTGGTCAACGTTGAAAACTCATAACACGAGTCACAAATGGTCAGAGGGGGAAACAATGGGTTGGGAACACTAGTTATCAACTAGCAAGTACAAAGACCTCCAACAAGCAGTGGCACGGTGTGGCTAGCGTGCACAGTGACCAACCAAAGGTTGCATGCGTCACTGACTATGACCGAAGAAGTCCACTATGTGTGGTCAACATTGACAACTCATAACACGAGTCACAAATGGTCAGAGGGAGAGACAATGGTTTGGGAACCCTATGCATGGACTAGAAAGGACAAAGAACTTCAATACGTAGTAGCACGCTGTGGCTACTATGCACACCAAACAGCCAGACTAGGCATATGTCACTGACCATGACCAAAGAATTCCAATATGGGTGGTCAACGTTCACCAACCATAACACGAATCACAACGGTCAGAGGGGGAAACAATGGTCCGGAAATATCAGTTCTCAACTAGCAAGTACGACCTTCAATTAGTAGTAGCACGGTGTGGCTACCATGCACAATAACCGACCAAAATAGGCATATGTACTGCCTTTGAACAAAGAAATCCGCTGTGTGTGGTCAACGTTGACAACTCACAAAACGAGTCACAAATGGTCACAGGGGGAAACAATGGTTTGCAAACACCAGGTATCAACTAGAAAGCACAATGACCTTCAATGAGTTGTGGCACGGTGTGGATACCATGCACGATGACCAACCAAAACATGCATATGTCACTGACCATGACCAAAGAATGTCACCATGTGTGGTAAACTTTGACAACTCATAACAAGAGTCACAAATGGTCAGGGTGGAGCATAATGGTTTCTGAATACTAGTTATCGACTAGCAAGTACAAATACCTTCAATATGTAGTTGCACGGTGTGGCTACAATGCACAGTGACCAACCAAAGTATGCATATGTCACTAACCATGACCAAAGAATTTCACTTCATGTGGTCATTGTTGACAACTCACAACACGAGTCACAGATAGTGAGAGAGGGTAAGATTGGGGTGGGAAGTCTAGCTATCAACTAGAAAGCACAAAGACCTTCAATACTTAGTGACAAGGCGTGGTAACCATGTACAGGGATAAACCAAAGTGTACATATGTCACTAACCATGACCAAAAGGATTTCACAGTGTGTGGTCAACGTTGAAAACTCATAACATGAGTCACAAATTGTTAGAGGGGGAAAAAATACGTTGGGAACACTAGTTATCAACTAGCAAGTACAAAGACCTTCAACAAGCAGTGGCACGGTGTGGCTAGCGTGCACAGTGACCAACCAAAGGATGCATACGTCACTGACTATGACCGAAGAAGTCCACTATATGTGGTCAACATTGACAACTCACAACACAAGTCACAGATAGTCATAGTGGGGTAACAATTGTGTGGGAAGACTAGCTATCAACTAGAAAGCACAAATACCTTCAATACGTAGTGACACGGCGTGGTAACCATATAGAGTGACAAACCAAACTAGGCATATGTCACTGACCATGACCAAAGAATTTTGATATGGGTGGTCAACGTTCACAACCCATAACACGAGTCACAGATGGTCAAAGGGGGGAAATAATGGTTTCGAAACAAGTATGTATGTATCTTCTATGTATGTAACAACTATGTATCTTCTAGCAAGTACAAACATCTTTCGTATGTATTGGCACGGTGTGGCTACCGTGCACAATGACCTATCCAAGTAGGCATACATCACTGCCCATGACCAAAGAAGATTAGTGTGTATGGTCAGCGTTCACAACCCATAATACAATTTAAAGATGGGCAGAAGGAGAAACAATGGTTTGGGAATACTCGGTATCGTCTAGCAAGTACAAAAACTTTCGATAAGTGGTGGCAGCGTGTGGCTACCATGCAGAATGACCAACCAAAGTATGCTTGTGTCACTGAACATTATAAAAGGAATTTCACTGTGTGTAGTCAACTTTCCTTCTTACGGCTGCTCAATCATAGCAACGGTTGAGAAGTTATTCAAGCTCGAACATGCAAAAAAAGAATTTCCGTCCGCGTCAATTGTTTATGATTAAACTGACTTTGTTTTTATTCATAATTTTGAAAACTACCCTCAAATATTACACCCCCTTATTTTATGTCCTCTACCCATAGGAACTCCTATGACATCATTTGGACATCATATGAGCACCATGTGAGTTGGCTTAGTGCTTATAGGTTTAGATTCTGGTGCGGTAGGTCCTGGGTTTGACTCCTCGTACGCGCAATAAAGAATAGGCTCGCGACCTGGGGGGGGGGGGCGGCCGTGTTGTGATACCTCTACTCTACCTTTGAGCCTAAGCCATGGGGGGGTAGGGGGGGTGTCATAATGCAGTCGCAAATCTGTCCTCCAGGTCGTCCACGGAACATCCCACTAGGGGGGTGGGAGGGAGTATTCCAGTGAAGGCACCTACGCGCAACAAATCAACAAAAACCGACTTGGTGTCAAAGGAAGAAACCTTTTGCTATTTATTGACTAGCAAGTGCAAAGACCGTCAACAAGTAGTGGCACGGTGTGGCTACCATGCACAATGACCAACAAGATTAGGCATGTGCCACTTTCCATGACCAAATATTTTTACTATGTGTGGTCAACGTTGACAACCCATAACATGGGTCACGAATTGTCAGAAGGGGGAACAATATTTTAGGAATACTAGATACCAACGACCTTCAATCAGTAGTAGCACGGTGTGGCTACCATGCACAATGACCGACCAAAGTAGGCATATGTACTGCCTTTGACCAAAGAAATCCGCTGTGAGTGGTCAACGTTGACAACTCATAAAACGAGTCACAAATGGTCAGAGGGGGAAACAATGGTTCGGGGACACCAGGTATCAAATAGCAAGCACAATGACCTTCAATGAATTGTGGCACGGTGTGGATACCATGCACGATAACCAACCAAAGTAGGCATATGTCACTGACCATGACCAAAAAATGTCACTAAGTGTGGTAAACTTTGACATCTCATAAAACGAGTCACAAATGGTCAGAGTGGAAGACAATGGTTTGTGAATACTTGTTATCGAGTAGCAAGTACAAATACATTCAATATGTAGTGGCACACTGTGGCTACCATGCACAGTGACCAACCAAAGTATGCATATGTCACTGACCATGACCAACGAATTTCACTTCATGTGGTCAATATTGACAAATCATGAGTCACAGATACTCTGAGGGGGGTAACAATGGTTTGGGAACACTAGCTATCAACTAGAAAGCACAATGACCTTCAATACGTAGTGACCCGGCATGGTAACCATGTACAGTGACAAACCAAAGTAGGCATATGTCACTAACCACAACCAAACGAATTTCACTGTGGTCAACGTTGAAAACTCATAACACGAGTAACAAATGGTCAGAGGGGAAAACAATGTGTTGGGAACACTAGTTATCAACTAGCAAGTACAAAGACCTCCAATAAGTAGTGGCACGATATGGCTAGCGTGCACAGTGACCAACGAAAGGATGCATGCGTCATTGAGTATGACCGAAGAAGTCCACTATGTGTGGTCAACATTGACAACTCATAACACGAGTCACAAATGGTCAGAGGGAGAGACAATGGTTTGGGAACCCTATGCATGGACTAGAAAGGACAAAGAACTTCAATACGTAGTGGCACGGTGTGGCTACTATGCACACCAAACAACCAGTCGAGGCATATGTCACTGACCATGACGAAAGAATTTCAATATGGGTGGTCAACGTTCACCAACCATAACGCGAGGCACCAACGGTCAGAGGGGGAAACAATGGTCCGGGAATATCAGTTCTCAACTAGCAAGTACAACGACCTTCAATCAGTAGTAGCACGGTGTGGCTACCATGCACAATGACCGACCAAAGTAGGCATATGTACTGCCTTTGACCAAAGAAATCCGCTGTGTGTGGTCAACGTTGACAACTCATAAAACGAGTCAAAAATGGTCAAAGTGGGAAACAATGGTTTGTGAACACCAAGTATCAACTAGAAAGCACAATGACCTTCAATGAGTTGTGGCACGGTGTGGATATCATGCACGATGACTGACCAAAATATGCATATGTCACTGACCATGACCAAAGAATGTCACCATGTGTGGTAAACTTTGACAACTCATAACAAGAGTCACAAATGGTCAGAGTGGAAGATAATGGTTTCTGAATACTAGTTATTGACTAGCAAGTAGAAATACCTTCAATATGTAGTTGCACAGTGTGGCTACTATGCACAGTGAGCAACCAAAGTATGCATATGTCACTCACCATGACCAAAGAATTTCACTTCATGTGGTCACTGTTGACAACTCACAACACGAGTCACAGATAGTGAGAGAGGGTAATACTGGGGTGGGAAGACTAGCTATCAACTAGAAAGCACAAAGACCTTCAATACGTATCGACACGGCGTGGTAACCATGTACAGTGACAAACCAAAGTAGGCATATGTCACTAACCACGACCAAACGAATTTCACAGTGTGTGGTCAACATTGAAAACTCATAACACGAGTCACAAATGGTCAGAGGGGGAAGCAATGGGTTGGGAACACTAGTTATCAACTAGCAAGTACGAAGACCTCCAACAAGTAGTGGCACGGTGTGGCTAGCGTGCACAGTGACCAACGAAAGGATGCATACGTCACTGACTATGACCGAAGAAGTCCACTATATGTGGTCAACATTGACAACTCACAACACGAGTCACATATAGTCATAGTGGGGTAACAATTGTGTGGGAAGACTAGCTATCAACTAGAAAGCACAAAGACCTTCAATACGCAGTGACACGGCGTGGTAACCATATACAGTGTCAAACCAAACTAGGCATATGTCACTGACCATGACGAAAGGATTTCGATATGGGTGGTCAACGTTCACAACCCATAACACGAGTCACAGATTGTCAGAGGGGGGAAACAATGGTCCGGGAATATCAGTTCTCAACTAGCAAGTACAACGACCTTCAATCAGTAGTAGCACGGTGTGGCTACCATGCACAATGGCCGACCAAAGTAGGCATATGTACTGCCTTCGACCAAAGAAATCCGCTGTGTGTGGTCAACATTGACAACTCATAAAACGAGTCACAAATGGTAAGAGGGGGAAACAATGGTTGGCGAACACCAGGTATCAACTAGAAAGCACAATGACCTTCAATGAGTTGTGGCACGGTGTGGTTACCATGCACGATGAACGACCAAAATATGCATATGTCACTGACCATGACCAAAGAATGTCATCATGTGTTTTAAACTTTGACAACTCATAACAAGAGTCACAAATGGTCAGAGTGGAAGACAATGGTTTCTGAATACTAGTTATCGACTAGCAAGTACAAATACCTTCAATATGTAGTTGCACAGTGTGGATACAATGCACAGTGACCAATCAAAGTATGCATGTGTCACTAACCATGACCAAAGAATTTCACATCATGTGGTCAGTGTTGACAACTCACAACACGAGTCACAGATAGTGAGAGAGGGTAAGACTGGGGTGGGAAGACTAGCTATCAACAAGAAAGCACAAAGACCTTCAATACATAGTGACACGGCATGGTAACCATGTACAGGGACAAACCAAAGTGTGCATGTCACTAACCATGACCAAAAGAATTTCACAGTGTGTGGTGAACGTTGAAAACTCATAACGCGAGTCACAAATGGTCAGAGGGGGAAACAATGGGGTGGGGACACTAGTTATCAACTAGCAAGTACGAAGACCTCCAACAAGTAGTGGCACGGTGTGGCTAGCGTGCACAGTGACCAACCAAAGGATGCATGCGTCACTAACTATGACAAAAGAAGTCCACTATGTGTGGTCAACATTGACAACTCATAACACGAGTCACAAATGGTCAGAGGAAGAGACAATGGTTTGGGAACCCTATGCATGGACTAGAAAGGAGAAAGAACTTCAATACGTAGTGGCACGGTGTGGCTACTATGCACACCAAACAACCAGACTAGGCATATGTCACTGACCATGACGAAGGTATTTCAATATGCGTGGTCAACGTTCACCAACCATAACACGAGTCACAAACGGTCAGAGGGGGAAACAATGGTCTGGGCACATCAGTTCTCAACTAGCAAGTACAACGACCTTCAATCAGTAGTAGCACGGTGTGGCTACCATACACAATGACCGACCAAAGTAGGCATATGTACTGCCTTTGACCAAAGAAATCCTTTGTGTGTGGTCAACGTTGACAACTCATAAAACGAGTCACAAATGGTCAGAGGGGGAAACAATGGTTTGCAAACACCAGGTATCAACTAGAAAGCACAATGACCTTCAATGAGTTGTGCCACGGTGTGGATACCATGCACGATGACCGACCAAAATATGCATTTTTCACTGACCATGACCAAAGAATGTCACCATGTGTGTAAACTTTGACAACTCATAACAAGAGTCACAAATGGTCAGAGTGGAAGATAATGGTTATCGAATACTAGTTATCGACTAGCAAGTACAAATACCTTCAATATGTAGTTGCACAGTGTGGCTACAATGCAGAGTGACCAACCAAAGTATGCATATGTCACTAACCATGACCAAAGAATTTCACTTCATGTGGTCATTGTTGACAACTCAAAACACGAGTCACAGATAGTGAGAGAGGGTAAGATTGGGGTGGGAAGACTAGCTATCAACTAGAAAGCACAAAGAACTTCAACACGTAGTCACACGGCGTGGTAACCATGTACAGGGATAATCCTAAGTGTGCATATGTCACTAACCATGACCAAAAGAATTTCACAGTGTGTGGTCAACGTTGAAAACTCATAACACAAGCCACAAATGGTCAGAGGGGGAAACAATGAGTTGGAAACACTAGTTATCAACTAGCAAGTACGAAGACCTCCAACAAGTAGTGGCACGGTGTGGCTACTATGCACACCAAACAACCAGACTAGGCATATGTCACTGACCATGACCAAAGAATGTCACCATGTGTGTAAACTTTGACAACTCATAACAAGAGTCACAAATGGTCAGAGTGGAAGATAATGGTTATCGAATACTAGTTATCGACTAGCAAGTACAAATACCTTCAATATGTAGTTGCACAGTGTGGCTACAATGTAGATTGACCAACCAAAGTATGCATATGTCACTAACCATGACCAAAGAATTTCACTTCATGTGGTCAGTGTTGACAACTCACAACACGAGTCACAGATAGTGAGAGAGGGTAAGATTGGGGTGGGAAGACTAGCTATCAACTAGAAAGCACAAAGAACTTCAACACGTAGTGACACAGCGTGGTAACCATGTACAGGGATAATCCAAAGTGTGCATGTCACTAACCATGACCAAAAGAATTTCATAGTGTGTGGTCAACGTTGAAAACTCATAACACAAGCCACAAATGGTCAGAGGGGGAAACAATGAGTTGGAAACACTAGTTATCAACTAGCAAGTACGAAGACCTCCAACAAGTAGTGGCACGGTGTGGCTAGCGTGCACAGTGACCAACCAAAGGATGCATGCGTCACTGACTATGACCGAAGAAGTCCACTATGTGTGGTCAACATTGACAACTCATAACACGAGTCACAAATGGTCAGATGGAGAGACAATGGTTTGGGAACCCTATGCATGGACTAGAAAGGACAAAGAACTTCAATACGTAGTGGCACGGTGTGGCTACTATGCAAACCAAACAACCAGACTAGGCATATGTCACTGACCATGACGAAAGAATTTCAATATGGGTGGTCAACGTTCACCAACCATAACACGAGTCACAAATGGTCAGAGGGGGAAATAATGGTCCGGGCACATCAGTTCTCAACTAGCAAGTACAACGACCTTCAATGAGTAGTAGCACGGTGTGGCTACCATGCACAATGACCGACCAAAGTAGGCATATGTACTGCCTTTGACCAAAGAAATCCGCTGTGTGTGGTCAACGTTGACAACTCATAAAACGAGTCACAAATGGTCAGAGGGGGAAACAATGGTTTACGAACACCAGGTATCAACTAGAAAGCACAATGACCTTCAATGAGTTGTGGCACGGTGTGGATACCATGCACGGTGACCGACACAAATATGCATATGTCACTGACCATGACCAAAGAATGTCACCATGTGTGGTAAACTTTGACAACTCATAAGAAGAGTCGCAAATGGTCAGAGTGGAAGATAATGGTTTCTGAATACTAGTTATCGACTAGCAAGCACAAATACCTTCAATATGTAGTTGCACTGTGTGGCTACAATGCACAGTGACCAACCAAAGTCTGCATATGTCACTAACCATGACCAAAGAATTTCACTTCATGTGGTCAGTGTTGACAACTCAAAACACGAGTCACAAATAGTGACAGAGGGTAAGATTGGGGTGGGAAGACTAGCTATCAACTAGAAAGCACAAAGACCTTCAATACGTAGTGACACGGCGTTGTAACCATGTACAGGGATAATCCAAAGTGTGCATATGTCACTAACCATGACCAAAAGAATTTCACAGTGTGTGGTTAACGTTGAAAACTCATAACACGAGTCACAAATGGTAAGAGGGGGAAACAATGGGTTGGGAACACTAGTTATCAACTAGCAAGTACAAAGACCTTCAACAAGCAGTGGCACGGTGTGGCTAGCGTGCACAGTGACCAACCAAAGGATGCATACGTCACTGACTATGACCGAAGAAGTCCACTATGTGTGGTCAACATTGAAAACACACAACTCGAGTCACAGATAGTCATAGTGGGGTAAACAATTGTGTGGGAAGACTAGCTATCAACTTGAAAGCACAAAGACCTTGAATACCTACTCACACGGTATGGTAACCATGTACAATGACAAACCAAACTAGGCATATGTCACTGACCATGACCAAAGAATTTTGATATGGGTGGTCAACGTTCACAACCCATAACACGAGTCACACATGGTCAGAGGGTGGAAACAATGGTTTCAAAACAAGTATGTATGTATCTTCTATGTATGTAACAACTATGTATCTTCTAGCAAGTACAAAGATCTTTCGTATGTATTGGCACGGTGTGGCTACCGTGCACAATGACCTATCCAAGTAGGCCTACATCACTGCTCATGACCAAAGAAGATTAGTGTGTATGGTCAGCGTTCACATCTCATAATACAATTTAAAAATGGGCAGAGGGAGAAACAATTGTTTGGGAATACTCAGTATTGTCTAGCAAGTACAAAAACCTTCGATAAGTGGTGGCAGCGTGTGGCAACCATGCAGAATGACCAACCAAAGTATGCTTGTGTCTCTGAACATTATAAAAGGAATTTTACTGTCTGTAGTCAACAATCCTTCTTACGGCTGGTCAATCATAGCAACGGTTGAGAAGTTATTCAAGCTCGAAGTTGCAAAAAATGAAACTCCGTCCGAGTCAATTGTTTATGATTAAACTAACTTTGTTTTTATTCATAATTCTGAAAACTACCCTCAAATCTTACACCCCCTTATTTTATGTCCTCTACCCATAGGAACTCCTATAACATCATTTGGACATCATATGAGCACCATGTGAGTTGGCTTAGTGCTTATAGGTTTAGATTCTGGAGCGGTAGGTCCTGGGTTTGAATCCTCGTACGCGCAATATAGAATAGGCTCGCGACCTGGGGGAGGGGGCGTGTTGTCATACCTCTACTCTACCTTCGAGCCTAAGCCGTGGGGGGGTAGGGGGGGTGTCATAATGCGGTCGCAAATCTGTCCTCCAGGTCGTCCACGGAACAGCCCTCTAGGGGGGTGGGAGGGAGGATTCCAGTGAAGGCACCTATGCGCAACAACTAAAAAAAATCCGACCTGGTGTCAAAGGGAGAAACCATTTGCTATGTATTGACTAGCAAGTGCAAAGACCTTCAACAAGAAGTGGCACGGTGTGGCTACCATGCACAATGACCAACCAGATTAGGCATGTGCCACTTTCCATGACCAAAACATTTTACTATGTGTGGTCAAAGTTGACAACCCATAATATGGGTCACGAATTGTCAGAGGGGGAAACAATAGTTTAGGAATACTAGATACCAACTAGAAAGTACAACGACCTTCAATCAGTAGTAGCACGGTATGGCTGCCATGCACAATGACCAACCAAAGTAGGCATATGTACTGCCTTTGACCAAAGAAATCCGCTGTGTGTGGTCAATGTTGACAACTCATAAAACGAGTCACAAATGGTCAGAGGGGGAAACAATGGTTTGGGAACACCAGGTATCAAATAGCAAGCACAATGACCTTCAATGAGTTGTGGCACGGTGTGGATACCATGCACGATGACCGACCAAAATATGCATATGTCACTGACCATGACCAAAGAATGTCACCATGTGTGGTAAACTTTGACAACTCAGAACAAGAGTCAAACATGGTCAGAGTGGAAGATAATGGTTTCTGAATACTAGTTATCAACTAGCAAGTACTAATACCTTCAATATGTAGTTGCACAGAGTGGCTACAATGCACATTGACCAACCAAAGTATGCATATGTCACTAACCATGACCAAAGAATTTCACTTGATGTGGTCAGTGTTGACAACTCACAACACGAGTCACAGATAGTGAGAGAGGGTAAGATTGGGGTGGGAAGACTTGCTATCAACTAGAAATCACAAAGACCTTCAATACGTAGTGACACGGCGTTGTAACCATGTACAGTGACAAACCAAAATAGGCATATGTCACTAACCACGACCAAACGAATTTCACAGTGTGTGGTCAACGTTGAAAACTCATAACACGAGTCACAAATGGTCAGAGGGGGAAGCAATGGGTTGGGACCACTAGTTATCAACTAGCAAGTACGAAGACCTCCAACAAGTAGTGGCACGGTGTGGCTAGCGTGCACAGTGACCAACCAAAGGATGCATGTGTCACTGACTATGACCGGAGAAGTCCACTATCTGTGGTCAACATTGACAACTCATAACACGAGTCACAAATGGTCAGAGGGAGATACAATGGTTTGGAAACCCTATGCATGGACTACAAAGGACAAAGAACTTCAATACATAGTGGCACGGTGTGGCTACTATGCACACCAAACAACCAGACTAGGCATATGTCACTGACCATGACAAAAGAATTTCAATATGGGTGGTCAACGCTCACCAACCATAACACGAGCCACAAACGGTCAGAGGGGGAAACAATGGTCCGGGAACATCAGTTCTCAACTAGCAAGTACAACGACCTTCAATCAGTAGTAGCACAGTGTGGCTACCATGCACAATGACCGACCAAAGTAGGCATATGTACTGCCTTTGACCAAAGAAATCCGCTGTGTGTGGTCAACGTTGACAACTCATAAAACGAGTCACAAATGGTCAGAGGGGGGAACAATGGTTTGTGAACACCAGGTATCAAGTAGAAAGCACAATGACCTTCAATGAGTTGTGGCACGGTGTGGATACCATGCACGATGACCGACCAAAATATGCATATTTCACTTTCCATGACCAAAGAATGTCACCATGTTTGGTAAACTTTGACAACTCATAAGAAGAGTCGCAAATGGTCAGAGTGGAAGATAATGGTTTCTGAATACTAGTTATCGACTAGCAAGTACAAATACCTTCAATATGTAGTTGCACAGTGTAGCTACAATGCACAGTGACCAACCAAAGTATGCATATGTCACTAACCATGACCAAAGAATTTCACTTCATGTGGTCAGTGTTGACAACTCACAACACGAGTCACAGATAGTGAGAGAGGGTAAGATTGGGGTGGGAAGACTAGCTATCAACTAGAAAGCACAAAGACCTTCAATACGTAGTGACACGGCGTGGTAACCATGTACAGGGACAAACCAAAGTGTGCATATGTCACTAACCATGACCAAAAGAATTTCACAGTGTGTGGTCAACGTTGAAAACTCATAACACGAGTCACAAATGGTCAGAGGGGGAAACAATGGTTTGCGAACAACAGGTATCAACTAGAAAGCACAATGACCGTCAATGAGTTGTGGCACGGTGTGGATACCATGCACGATGACCGACCAAAATATGCATATGTCACTGACCATGACCAAAGAATGTCACCATGTGTGGTAAACTTTGACAACTCATAACAAGAGTCACAAATGGTCAGAGTGGAAGATAATGGTTTCTGAATACTAGTTATCGACTAGCAAGTACAAATACCTTCAATATGTAGTTGCACAGTGTAGCTACAATGCACAGTGACCAACCAAAGTATGCATATGTCACTAACCATGACCAAAGAATTTCACTTCATGTGGTCAGTGTTGACAACTCACAACACGAGTCACAGATAGTGAGAGAGGGTAAGATTGGGGTGGGAAGACTAGCTATCAACTAGAAAGCACAAAGACCTTCAATACGTAGTGACACGGCGTGGTAACCATGTACAGTGACAAACCCAACTAGGCATATGTCACTGACCATGACGAAAGAATTTCAATATGGGTGGTCAACGTTCACCAACCATAACACGAGTCACAAACGGTTTGAGGGGGAAACAATGGTCCGGGAATATCAGTTCTCAACTAGCAAGTACAACGACCTTCAATCAGTAGTAGCACAGTGTGGCTACCATGCACAATGACCGACCAAAGTAGGCATATGTACTGCCTTCGACCAAAGAAATCCGCTGTGTGTGGTCAACGTTGACAACTCATAAAACGAGTCACAAATGGTCAGAGGGGGAAACAATGGTTTGCGAACAACAGGTATCAACTAGAAAGCACAATGACCGTCAATGAGTTGTGGCACGGTGTGGATACCATGCACGATGACCGACCAAAATATGCATATGTCACTGACCATGACCAAAGAATGTCACCATGTGTGGTAAACTTTGACAACTCATAACAAGAGTCACAAGTGGTCAGAGTGGAAGACAATGGTTTATGAATACTAGTTATCGACTAGCAAGTACAAATACCTTTAATATGTAGTTTCACAGTGTGGCTGCAATGCACAGTGACCAACCAAAGTATGCATATGTCACTAACCATGACCAAAGAATTTCACTTCATGTGGTCAGTGTTGACAACTCACAACACGAGTCACAGATAGTGAGAGAGGGTAAGATTGGGGTGGGAAGACTAGCTATCAACTAGAAAGCACAAAGACCTTCAATACGTAGTGACACGGCGTGGTAACCATGTACAGGGACAAACCAAAGTGTGCATATGTCACTAACCATGACCAAAAGAATTTCACAGTGTGTGGTCAACGTTGAAAACTCATAACACGAGTCACAAATGGTCAGAGGGGGAAACAATGGGGTGGGAACACTAGTTATCAACTAGCAAGTACCAAGACCTCCAACAAGTAGTGGCACGGTGTGGCTAGCGTGCAAAGTAAACTACCAAAGGATGCATGCGTCACTGACAATGACCGAAGAAGTCCACTATGTGTTGTCAACATTGACAACTCAGAACACGAGTCACAAGTGGTCAGAGGGAGAGACAATGGTTTGGGAACCCTATGCATGGACTAGAAAGGACAAAGAACTTCAATACGTAGTGGCACGGTGTGGCTACTATGCACACCAAACAACCAGACTAGGCATATGTCACTGACCATGACGAAAGAATTTCAATATGGGTGGTCAACGTTCACCAACCATAACACGAGTCACAAACGGTTTGAGGGGGAAACAATGGTCCGGGAATATCAGTTCTCAACTAGCAAGTAC
>SZWC01000294.1:256344-268905 GCA_023375785.1 Penium margaritaceum | reverse complement strand
GTGCTTATAGAGTTAGATTCTGGAGCGGTAGGTCCTGGGTTTGAATCCTCGTACAAGCATTATAGAATAGGCTCGCAACCTGGGGAGGGGGGCGGCCGTGTTGTGATACCTCTACTCTACCTTCGAGCCTAAGCCGTGGGGGGGTAGGGGGGGTGTCATAATGCGGTCGTAAATCTGTCCTCCAGGTCGTCTACGGAACATCCCTCTAGGGGGGTGGGAGGGAGTATTCCAGTGAAGGCACCTACGCGCAACAAATCAACAAAAACCGACCTGGTGTCAAAGGGAGAAACCTTTTGCTATTTATTGACTAGCAAGTGCAAAGACCTTCAACAAGAAGTGGCACAGTGTAGCTACCATGCACAATGACCAACAAGATTAGGCATGTGCCACTTTCCATGACCAAATAATTTTACTATGTGTGGTCAACGTTGACAACCCATAATATCGGTCACGAATTGTCAGTGGGGAAACAATAGTTTATGAATACTAGATACCAACTAGCAAGTATAACGACCTTCAATCAGTAGTAGCACGGTGTGGCTACCATGCACAATGACCGACCAAAGTAGGCATATGTACTGTCTTTGACCAAAGACATCCGCTGTGTGTGGTCAACGTTGACAACTCATAAAACGAGTCACAAATGGTCAGAGGGGGAAACAAAGGTTTGGGAACACCAGGTATCAAATAGCAAGCACAATGACCTTCAATGAGTTGTGGCACGGTGTGGATACCATGCACGATGACCGACCAAAATATGCATATGTCACTGACCATGACCAAAGAATTTCACCATGTGTGGTAAACTTTGACAACTCATAACAAGAGTCACAAATGGTCAGAGTGGAAGATAATGGTTTCTGAATACTAGTTATCGACTAGCAAGTACAAATAACTTCAATATGTAGTTGCACAGTGTGGCTACAATGCACAGTGACCAACCAAAGTATGCATATGTCACTAACCATGACCAAAGAATTTCACTTCATGTGGTCAGAGTTGACAACTCACAACACGAGTCACAGATAGTGAGAGAGGGTAAGATTGGGGAGGGATGACTAGCTATCAACTAGAAAGCACAAAGACCTTCAATACGTAGTGACACCGCGTGGTAACCATGTAAAGGGACAAACCAAAGTGTGCATATGTCACTAACCATGACCAGAAGAATTTCACAGTGTGTGGTCAACGTTGAAAACTCATAACACGAGTCACCAATGGTCAGAGGGGGAAACAATGGGGTGGGAACACTAGTTATCAAATATCAAGTACAAAGACCTCCAACAAGTAGTGGCACGGTGTGGCTAGTGTGCACAGTGACCAACAAAAGGATGCATGCGCCACTGACTATGACCGGAGAATTCCACTATGTTTGGTCAACATTGACAACTCATAACACGAGTCACAAATGGTCAGAGGGAGAGACAATGGTTTGGGAACCCTATGCATGGACTAGAAAGGACAAAGAATTTATATACGTAGTGGCACGGTGTGGCTACTATGCACACCAAACAACCAGACTAGGCATATGTCACTGACCATGACCAAAGAATTTCAATATGGGTGGTCAACGTTCAGCAACCATAACACGAGTCACAAACGGTCAAAGGGGGAAACAATGGTCCGGGAATATCAGTTCTCAACTAGCAAGTACAACAACCTTCAATCAGTAGTAGCACGGTGTGGCTACCATGCACAATGACCGACCAAAGTAGGCATATGTACTGCCTTTCACCAAAGAAATCCGGTGTGTGTGGTCAACGTTGACAACTTATAAAACGAGTCACAAATGGTCAGAGGGGGAAACAATGGTTTGCGAACACCAGGTATCAACTAGAAAGCACAATGACCTTGAATGAGTTGTGGCACGGTGTGGATACCATGCACGATGACAAACCAAGATATGCATATGTCACTGACCATGACCAAAGAATGTCACTATGTGTGTAGACTTTGACAACTCATAACAAGAGTCACAAATGGTCAGAGTGGAAGATATTGGTTTCTGAATACAAGTTATGGACTAGCAAGTACTAATACCTTCAATATATAGATGCACAGTGTGGCTACAATGCACATTGACCAACCAAAGTATGCATATGTCACTAATCATGGCCAAAGAATTTCACTTCATGTGGTCAGTGTTGACAACTCACAACACGAGTCACAGATAGTGAGAGAGGGTAACATTGGGGTGGAAAGACTAGCTATCAACTAGAAAGCACAAAGACCTTCAATACGTAGTGACACGGCGTGGTAACCATGTACAGTGAAAAACTAAAGTAGGCATATGTCACTAACCACGACCAAACGAATTTCACAGTGTGTGGTCAACGTTGAAAACTCATAACACGAGTCACAAATGGTCAGAGGGGGAAGCAATGGGTCGGGAACAATAGTTATCAACTAGGAAGTACGAAGACCTCCAACAAGTAGCGGCACAGTGTGGCTAGCGTGCACTGTGACCAACCAAAGGATGCATGCGTCACTGACTATGACCGAAGAAGTCCACTATCTGTGGTCAACATTGACAACTCATAACATGAGTCACAAATGGTCAGAGGGAGAGACAATGGTTTGGGAACCCTATGCATGGATTAGAAAGGACAAAGAACTTCAATACGTAGTGGCACGGTGTGCCTACTATGCACACAAAACAACCACACTAGGCATATGTCACTGACCATGACGAAAGAATTTCAATATGGGTGGTCAACGTTCACCAACCATAACACTCGTCACAAACAGTCAGAGGGGGAAACAATGGTCCGGGAATATCAGTTCTCAACTAGCAAGTACAACGACCTTCAATCAGTAGTAGCACGGTGTGGCAACCATGCACAATGACCGACCAAAGTAGGCATATGTACTGCCTTTGACCAAAGAAATCCGATGTGTGTGGTCAACGTTGGCAACTCATAAAACGAGTCACAAATGGTCAGAGGGGGAAACAATGGTTTGTGAAAACCAGGTATCAATAACAAAGCACAATGACCTTCAATGAGTTGTGGCACGGTGTGGATACCATGCACGATTACCGACGAGAATATGCATATGTCACTGACCATGACCAAAGAATCTCACCATGTGTGGTAAACTTTGACAACTCATAACAAGAGCCACAAATGGTCAGAGTGGAAGACAATGGTTTTTGAATACTAGTTATCGACTAGCAAGTACAAATACCTTCAATATGTAGTTGCACAGTGTGGCTACAATGCACAGTGACCAACCAAAGTATGCATATGTCACTAACCATGACCAAAGAGTTTCACTTCATGTGGTCAGTGTTGACAACTCACAACACGAGTCACAGATAGTGAGAGAGGGTAACATTGGGGTGGGAAGACTAGCTATCAACTAGAATGCACAAAGACCTTCAATACGTAGTGACACGGCGTGGTAACCATGTACAGGAATAAACCAAAGCGTGCCTATGTCACTAACCATGACCAAAAGAATTTCACAGTGTGTGGTCAACGTTGAAAACTCATAACACAAGTCACAAATGGTCAGAGGGGGAAACAATGGGGTGGGAACACTAGTTATCAACTAGCAAGTACAAAGACCTCCAACAAGTAGTGGCACGGTGTGGCTAGCGTGCACAGTGACCAAGCAAAGGATGCATGCGTCACTGAATATGACCGAAGAAGTTCACTATGTGTGGTCAACATTGACACCTCATAACACGAGTCACAAATGGTCAGAGGGAGAGACAATGGTTTGGGAACCCTATGCATGGACTAGAAAGGACAAAGGACTTCAATACGTAGTGGCACGGTGTGGCTACTATGCACACCAAACAACCAGACTAGGCATATGTCACTGACCATGACGAAAGAATTTCAATATGGGTGGTCAACGTTCACCAACCATAACACGAATCACAAACGGTCAGAGGGGGAAACAATGGTCCGGGATCATCAGTTCTCAACTAGCAAGTACAACGACCTTCAATCAGTAGTAGCACAGTGTGACTTCCATGCACAATGACAAACCAAAGTAGGCATATGTACTGCCTTTGACCAAAGAAATCCGCTGTGTGTGGTCAACGTTGACAACTCATAAAACGAGTCACAAATGGTCAGAGGGGGGAATAATGGTTTGCAAACACCATGTATCAACTAGAAAGCACAATGACCTTCAATGATTTGTGGCACGGTGTGGATACCATGCACGATGAACGACCAAAATATGCATATGTCACTGACCATGACCAAAGAATGTCACCATGTGTGGTAAACTTTGACAACTCATAACAAGAGTCGCAAATGGTCAGAGCGGAAGATAATGGTTTCTGAATACTAGATATCGACTAGCAAGTACAAATACCTTCAATATGTAGTTGCACAGTGTGGCTACAATGCACAGTGACCAACCAAAGTATGCATATGTCACTAACCATAACCAAAGAATTTCACTTCATGTAGTCAGTGTTGACAACTCACAACACGAGTCACAGATAGTGAGAGAGGGTAAGATTGGGGTGGGAAGACTACCTATCAACTAAAAAGCACAAAGACCTTCAATACGTAGTGACATGGCGTGGTAACCATGTACAGGGATAAACCAAAGTGTGCATATGTCACTAACCATGACCAAAAGAATTTAACAGTGTGTGGTCAACGTTGAAAACTCATCACACGAGTCACAAATGGTCAAAGGGGGAAACAATGGGGTGGGGAAACTAGTTATGAACTAGCAAGTACGAAGACCTCCAACAAGTAGTGGCAAGGTGTGGCTAGCGTGCACAGTGACCAACCAAAGGATGCATGAGTCACTGACTATGACCGAAGAAGTCCACTATGTGTGGTCAACATTGAAAACTCATAACACGAGTCACAAATGGTCAGAGGGAGAGACAATGGTTTGGGAACCCTATGCATGGACTAGAAAGGACAAAGAACTTCAATACGTAGTGGCACGGTGTGGCTACTATGCACTGACCATGACGAAAGAATTTCAATATGGGTGGTCAACGTTCACCAACCATAACACGAGTCACAAACGGTAAGAGGGGGAAACAATGGTCCGGGAATATCAGTTCTCAACTAGCAAGTACAACAACCTTCAATCAGTAGTAGCACGGTGTGGCTACCATGCACAATGACCGACCAAAGTAGGCATATGTACTGCCTTTCACCAAAGAAATCCGCTGTGTGTGGTCAACGTTGACAACTCATAAAACGAGTCACAAATGGTCAAAGGGGGAAACAATGGTTTGTGAACACCAGGTATCAACTAGAAAGCACAATGACCTTCAATGAGTTGTGGCACGGTGTGGATACCATGCACGATTACCGACCAAAATATGCATATGTCACTGACCATGACCAAAGAATGTCACCATGTGTGGTAAACTTTGACAACTCATAACAAGAGTCACAAATGGTCAGAGTGGAAGACAATGGTTTCTGAATACTAGTTTTCGACTAGCAAGTACAAATACCTTCAATATGTAGTTCCACAGTGTGGCTACAATGCACAGTGACCAACCAAAGTATGCATATGTCACTAACCATGACCAAAGAATTTCACTTCATGTGGTCAGTGTTGACACCTCACAACACGAGTCACAGATAGTGAGAGAGGGTACGATTGGGGTGGGAAGACTAGCTATCACGTAGAAAGCACAAAGACCTTCAAGACGTAGTGACACGGCGTGGCAACCATGTACATGGACAAACCAAAGTGTGCATATGTCACTAACCATGACCAAAAGAATTTCACAGTGTGTGGTCAACGTTGAAAACTCATAACACGAGTCACAAATGGTCAGAGGGGGAAAGAATGGGGTGGGGACACTAGTTATCAACTAGCAAGTACAAAGACCTCCAACAAGTAGTGGCACGGTGTGGCTAGCGTGCACAGGGACCAACCAAAGGATGCATGCGTCACTGACTATGGCCGAAGAAGTCCACTATGGGTGGTCAACATTGACAACTCATAACACGAGTCACAAATGGTCCGAAGGAGAGACAATGGTTTGGGAACCCTATGCATGGACTAGAAACGACAAAGAACTTCAATACGTAATGGCACGGTGTGGCTGCTATGCACACCAAACAACCAGACTAGGCATATTTCACTGACCATGACGAAAGAATTTCAATATGGGTGGTCAACGTTCACCAACCATAACACGAGTCACAAACGGTCAGAGGGGCAAAGAATGGTCCGGGCACATCAGTTCTCAACTAGCAAGTACAACAACCTTCAATCAGTAGTAGCACGGTGTGGCTACCATGCACAATGACCGACCAAAGTAGGCATATGTACTGCCTTTCACCAAAGAAATCCGCTGTGTGTGGTCAACGTTGACAACTCATAAAACGAGTCACAAATCGTCAGAGGGGGAAACAATGGTTTGCGAGCACCAGGTATCAACTAGAAAGCACAATGACCTTCAATGAGTTGTGGCACGGTGTGGATACCATGCACGATGACCGACCAAAATATGCATATGTCACTGACCATGACCAAAGAATGTCACCATGTGTGGTAAAAATTGACAACTCATAACAAGAGTCGCAAATGGTCAGAGTGGAAGACAATGGTTTCTGAATACTAGTAATTGACTAGCAAGTACAAATACCTTCAATATGTAGTTGCACAGTGTGGCTACAATGCATTGTGATCAACCAAAGTATGCATATGTCACTAACCATGACCAAAGAATTTCACTTGATGTGGTCAGTGTTGACAACTCACAACACGAGTCACAGATAGTGAGAGAGAATAGGATTGGGGTGGGAAGACTAGCTATCAACTAGAAAGCAAAAAGACCTTCAACACGTAGTGACACGGCGTGGTAACCATGTACAGGGATAATCCAAAGTGTGCATATGTCACTAACCATGACCAAAAGAATTTTACAGTGTGTGGTCAACGTTGAAAACTCATAACACGAGTCACAAATGGTCAGAGGGGGAAACAATGAGTTGGGAACACAAGTTCTCAACTAGCAAGTACAAAGATCTCCAACAAGCAGTGGCACGGTGTGGCTAGCGTGCACAGTGACCAACCAAAGGATGCATGTGTCACTGACTATGACCGAAGAAGTCCACTATGTGTGGTCAACATTGACAACTCATAACACGAGTCACAAATGGTCAGAGGGAGGGACAATGGTTTGGGAACCCTATGCATGGACTAGAAAGGACAAAGAACTTCAATACGTAGTGGCACGGTGTGGTTACTATGCACACCAAACAACCAGACTAGTCATATGTCAGTGACCATAACCAAAGAATTTCAATATGGGTGGTCAATGTTCACCAACCATAACACGAGTCACAAACGGTCAGAGGGGGAAACAATGGTCCACTAATATCAGTTCTTAACTAGCAAGTACAATGACCTTCAATCAATAGTAGCACGGTGTGGCTACCATGCACAATGACCAACCAAAGTAGGCATATGTACTGCCTTTGACCAAAGAAATCCGCTGTGTGTTGTCAACGTTGACAACTCATAAAACGAGTCACAAATGGTCAGAGGGGGAAACAATGCTTTGCGAACACCAGGTAGCAACTAGAAAGCACAATGACCTTCAATGAGTTGTGGCACGGTGTGGATACCATGCACGATGACCAACCAAAACATGTATATGTCACTGACCATGACCAAAGAATGTCACCATGTGTGGTAAACTTTGACAACTCATAACAAGAGTCACAAATGGTCAGAGTGGAAGATAATGGTTTCTGAATACTAGTTATCGACTAGCAAGTACAAATACCTTCAATATGTAGTTGCACAGTGTAGCTACAATGCACAGTGACCAACCAAAGTATGCATATGTCACTAACCATGACCAAAGAATTTCACTTCATGTGGTCAGTGTTGACAACTAACAACACGAGTCACAGATAGTGAGAGAGGGTAAGATTGGGGTGGGAAGACTAGCTATCATCTAGAAAGCACAAAGACCTTCAATACGTAGTGACACGGCGTGGTAACCATGTACAGGGACAAACCAAAGTGTGCATATGTCACTAACCATGACCACAAGAATTTCACAGTGTGTGGTCAACGTTGAAAACTCATAACACGAGTCACAAATGGTCAGAGGGGGAAACAATGGGGTGAGGACACTAGTTATCAACTAGCAAGTACGAAGACCCACAACAAGTAGTGGCACGGTGTGGCTAGCGTACACAGTGACCAACCAAAGGATGCATGCGTCACTGACTATGGCCGAAGAAGTCCACTATGTGTGGTCAATATTGACAACTCATAACACGAGTCACAAATGGTCAGAGGGAGAGACAATGGTTTGGGAACCCTATGCATGGACTACAAAGGACAAAGAACTTCAATACGTAGTGGCACGGTGTGGCTACTATGCACACCAAACAACCAGACTAGGCATATGTCACTGACCATGACGAAAGAATTTCAATATGGGTGGTCAACGTTCACCAACCATAACACGAGTCACAAACGGTCAGAGGGGGAAACAATGGTCCGGGAATATCAGTACTCAACTAGCAAGTACAACGACCTTCAATCAGTAGTAGCACGGTGTGCCTACCATGCACAATGACCGACCAAAGTAGGCATATGTACTGCCTTTGACCAAAGAAATCCGTTGTATGTGGTCAACATTGACAACTCATAAAACGAGTCACAAATGGTTAGAGGGGGAAACATTGGTTTAAGAACACCAGGTATCAAATAGCAAGCACAATGATCTTCAATGAGTTGTGGCACGGTGTGGATACCATGCACGATGACCGACCAAAAAGTGCATATGTCACTGACCGTGACCAAAGAATGTCACCATGTGTGGTAAACTTTGACAACTCATAACAAGGGTCACAAATGTTCAGAGTGGAAGATAATGGTTTCTGAATACTAGTTATCGACAAGCAAGTACAAATACCTTCAATATGTAGTTGCACAGTGTGGCTACAATGCACAGTGACCAACCAAAGTATGCATATGCCACTTACCATGACCAAAGAATTTCACTTCATGTGGTCAGTGTTGACAACTCACAACACGAGTCACACATAGTGAGAGAGGGTAAGATTGGGGTGAAATGACTAGCTATCAACTAGAAAGCACAAAGACCTTCAATACGTAGTGACACCGCGTGGTAACCATGTACAGGGACAAACCAAAGTGTGCATATGTCACTAACCATGACCAAAAGAATTTCACAGTGTGTGGTCAACGTTGAAAACTCATAACACGAGTCACAAATGGTCAGAGGGGGAAACAATGGGGTGGGAACACTAGTTATCAACTAGCAAGTACGAAGACCTCCAACAAGTAGTGGCACAGTGTGGCTAGCGTGCACAGTGACCAACCAAAGGATGCATGTGTCACTGACTATGACCGGAGAAGTCCACTATGTTTGGTCAACATTGACAACTCATAACACGAGTCACAAATGGTCAGAGGGAGAGACAATGGTTTGGGAACCCTATGCATGGACTAGAAAGGACAAAGAACTTCAATACATAGTGGCACGGTGCGGCTACTATGCACACCAAACAACCAGACTAGGCATATGTCACTGACCATGACGAAAGAATTTCAATATGGGTGGTCAACGTTCAGCAACCATAACACGAGTCACAAACGGTCAGAGGGGGAAAAAATATTTTAGGAATACTAGATACCAACTAGCAAGTACAACGACCTTCAATCAGAAGTAGCACGGTGTGGCTACCATGCACAATGACCGACCAAAGTAGGCATATGTACGGCCTTTGACCAAAGAAATCCGCTGTGTGTGGTCAACGTTGACAACTCATAAAACGAGTCACAAATGGTGAGAAGGGGAAACAATGGTTTGCGAACACCAGGTATCAACTAGAAAGCACAATGACCTTGAATGATTTGTGGCACGGTGTGGATACCATGCACGATGACCAACCAAAATATGCATATGTCACTGACCATGACCAAAGAATGTCACCATGTGTGTAAACTTTGACAACTCATAACAAGAGTCACAAATGGTCAGAGTGGAAGATAATGGTTTCTGAATACAGGTTATCGACTAGCAAGTACTAATACCTTCAATATGTAGTTGCACAGTGTGGCTACAATGCACATTGACCAACCAAAGTATGCATATGTCACTAACCATGACCAAAGAATTTCACTTCATGTGGTCAGTGTTGACAACTCACAACACCAGTCACAGATAGTGAGAGAGGGTAAGATTGGGGTGGGAAGACTAGCTATCAACTAGAAAATACAAAGACCTTCAATACGTAGTGACACGGCGTGGTAACCATGTACAGTGACAAACCAAAGTAGGCATATGTCACTAACCACGACCAAACGAATTTCACAGTGTGTGGTCAACGTTGAAAATTCATAACACGAGTCACAAATGGTCAGAGGGGGAAGCAATGGGTTGGGAACACTAGTTATCAACTAGCAAGTACGAAAACCTCCAACAAGTAGTGGCACGGTGTGGCTAGCGTGCACAGTGACCAACCAAAGGATGCATGTGTCACTGACTATGACCAGAGAAGTCCACTATCTGTGGTCAACATTGACAACTCATAACACGAGTCACAAATGGTCAGAGGGAGAGACAATGGTTTGGGAACCCTATGCATGGACTAGAAAGGACAAAGAACTTCAATACGTAGTGGCACGGTGTGGCTACTATGCACACAAAACAACCAGACTAGGCATATGTCACTGACCATGACGAAAGAATTTCAATATGGGTGGTCAACGTTCACCAACCATAACACGAGTCACAAACGGTCAGAGGGGGAAACAATGGTCCGGGAACATCAGTTCTCAACTAGCAAGTACAACGACCTTCAATCAGTAGTAGCACAGTGTGGCTACCATGCACAATGACCGACCAAAGTAAGCATATGTACTGCCTTTGACCAAAGAAATCCGCTGTGTGTGGTCAACGTTGACAACTCATAAAACGAGTCACAAATGGTCAGAGGGGGAAACAATGGTTTGCAAACACCAGGTATCAACTAGAAAGCACAATGACCTTCAATGAGTTGTAGCACGGTGTGGATACCATGCACGATGACCGACCAAAATATGCATATGTCACTGACCATGACCAAAGAATGTCACAATGGTTGGTAAACTTTGACAACTCATAACAAGAGTCACAAATGGTCAGAGAGGAAGACAATGGTTTCTGAATACTAGTTATCGACTAGCAAGTACAAATACCTTCAATATGTAGTTTCACAGTGTGGCCACAATGCACAGTGACCAACCAAAGTATGCATATGTCACTAACCATGACCAAAGAATTTCACTTCATGTGGTCAGTGTTGACAACTCACAACACGAGTCACAGATAGTGAGAGAGGGTAAGATTGGGGTGGGAAGACTACCTATCAACTAGAGAGCACAAAGACCTGCAATACGTAGTGACACGGCGTGGTAACCATGTACAGGGATAAACCAAAGTGTGCATATGTCACTAACCATGACCAAAAGAATTTCACAGTGTGTGGTCAACGTTGAAAACTCATAACACGAGTTATAAATGGTCAGAGGGGGAAACAATGGGTTGGGAACACTAGTTATCAACTAGCAAGTACAAAGACCTTCAACAAGCAGTGGCACGGTGTGGCTAGCGTGCACAAAGACCAACCAAAGGATGCATACGTCACTGACTATGACCAAAGAAGTCCACTATATGTGGTCAACATTGACAACTCACAACACGAGTCACAGATAGTCATACTGGGGTAACAATTGTGTGGGAAGACTAGCTATCAACTAGAAAGCACAAAGACCTTCAATACGTAGTGACACGGTGTGGTAACCATGTACAGTGACAAACCAAACTAGGCATATGTCACTGACCATGACCAAAGAATTTCAATATGGCTGGTCAACGTTCACAACCCATAACATGAGTCACAGATGGTCAGAGGGGGGAAACAATGGTTTCGAAACAAGTATGTATGTATCTTCTATGTATGTAACAACTATGTATCTTCTAGCAAGTACAAAGATCTTTCGTATGTATTGGCACGTTGTGGCTACCGTGCACAATGACCTATCGAAGTAGGCATACATCACTGTTCATGACCAAAGAAGATTAGTGTGTATGGTCAGCGTTCGCAACTCATAATACAATTTTAAAATGGGGAGAGGGAGAAACAATGGTTTGGGAATACTCGGTATCGTCTAGCAAGTACAAAAACCTTCGATAAGTGGTGGCAGCGTGTGGCTACCATGCAGAATGACCAACCAAAGTATGCTTGTGTCACTGAACATTATAAAAGGATTTTCACTGTGTGTAATCAACTTTCCTTCTTACGGCTGGTCAATCATAGCAACGGTTGAGAAATTATTCAAGCTCGAAGTTGCAAAAAATGACATTCCGTCCGCGTCAATTGTTTATGATTAAACTAACTTTGTTTTTATTCATAATTTTGAAAACTACCCTCAAATCTTACACCCATTTATTTTATGTCCTCTACCCATAGGAACTCCTATAACATCATTAGGACATCATATGAGCACCATGTAAGTTGGCTTAGTGCTTATAGGTTTAGATTCTGGAGCGGTAGGTCCTGGGTTTGAATCCTCGTACGC
>SZWC01000294.1:214000-253290 GCA_023375785.1 Penium margaritaceum | reverse complement strand
CTACAATGCACAGTGACCAACCAAAGTATGCATATGTCACTAACCATGACCAAAGAATTTCACTTCATGTGGTCAATGTTGACAACTCACAACAGGAGTCACAGATAGTGAGAGAGGGTAACAATGGTTTGGGAAGACTAGCTATCAACTATAAAGCACAAAGACCTTCAATGCGTAGTGACACGGCGTGGTAACTATGTACAGTGACAAACCAAAGTATGCATATGTCACTAACCATGACCAAAAGAATTTCACGGTGTGTGGTCAACGTTGAAAACTCATAACACGAGTCACAAATGGTCAGAGGGGAAAAAAATGGGTTGGCAACACTAGTTATCAACTAGCAAGTACAAAGACCTTCAACAAGGAGTAGAACGGTGTGGCTAGCGTGCACAGTGACCAACCAAAGGATGCATACGTCACTGACTATGACCGAAGAAGTCCACTATGTGTGGTCAACATTGACAACTCATAACACGAGTCACAAATGGTCAGAGGGTGAGACAATGGTTTGGGAACCATATGCATGGACAGGAAAGGACAAAGAACTTCAATACGTAGTGGCATGGTGTGGCTACTATGCACACCAAACAACCAGACTAGGCATATGTCACTGACCATGACCAAAGAATTTCAATATGGGTGGTCAACGTTCACCAACCATAACACGAGTCACAAACGGTCAGAGGGGGAAACAATGGTCCGGGAATATCAGTTCTCAATTAGCAAGTACAAAAACCTTCAATCAGTAGTAGCACAGTGTGGCTACAATGCACACTGACCGACCAAAGTAGGCATATGTACTGCCTTTGACCAAAGAAATGCGCTGTGTGTGGTCAACGTTGACAACTCATAAACGAGTCACAAATGGTCAAAGGGGGAAACAATGGTTTGAGAACACCAGGTATCAACTAGCAAGAACAATGACCTTGAATGAGTTGTAGCACGGTGTGGATACCATGCACGATGACCAACCAAAATATGCATATGTCACTGACCATGACCAAACAATGTCACCATGTGTGGTAAACTTTGACAACTCATAACAAGGGTGGCAAATGGTCAGAGGGGAAGATAATGGTTTCTGAATAATAGTTATCAACTAGCAAGTACAAATACCTTCAATATGTAGTTGCACAGTGTGGCTACAATGCACAGTGACCAACCAAAGTATGCACATGTCAATGACCATGACCAAAGCATTTCACTTCATGTGGTCATTGTTGACAACTCACAACACGAGTCACAGATAGTGAGAGAGGGTAAGATTGGGGTGGGAAGACTAGCTATCAACTAGAAAGCACAAAGACCTTCAATACGTAGTGACACGGCATGGTAACCATGTACAGTGACAAACCAAAGTAGGCATATGTCACTAACCACGACCAAACGAATTTCACAGTGTGTGGTCAACGTTGAAAACTCATAACACGAGTCACAAATGGTCAGAGGGGGAAACAATGGGGTGGGAACACTAGTTATCAACTAGAAAGTACGAAGACCTCCAACAAGTAGTGGCACGGTGTGGCTAGTGTGCACAGTGACCAACCAAAGGATGCATGCATCACTGAATATGACCGAAGAAGCCCACTATGTATGGTCAACGTTGACAACTCATAACACGAGTCACAAATGGTCAGAGGGAAAGACAATGGTTTGGGAACCCTATGCATGGACTAGAAAGGACAAAGAACTTCAATACGTAGTGGCACGGTGTGGGTACTATGCACACGAAACAACCAGACCAGGCATATTTCACTGACCATGACCAAAGAATTTCAATATGGATGGTCAACGTTCACCAACCATAACACGAGTCACAAACGGTCAGAGGGGGAAACAATGGTCCGAGAATATCAGTTCTCAACTTGCAAGTACAATGACCTTCAATCAGTAGTAGCACAGTGTGGCTACCATGCACAATGACCGACCAAAGCAGGCATATGTACTACCTTTGACCAAAGAAATCCGCTGTGTGTGGTCAACGTTGACATCTCATAAAACGAGTCACAAATGGTCAGAGGGGGAAACAATGGTTTGCAAATACCAGGTATCAACTAGAAAGCACAATGACCTTCAATGAGTTGTGGCACGGTGTGGATACCATGCACGATGACCGACCAAGATATGCATATGTCACTGACTATGACCAAAGAATGTCACCATGTGTGGTAAACTTTGACAACTCATAACAAGAGTCACAAATGGTCAGAGTGGAAGACAATGGTTTCTGAATACTATTTATCGGCTAGCAAGTACAAATACCTTCAATATGTAGTTGCACTGTGTGGCTACAATGCACAGTGACCAACCAAATTATGCATATGTCACTTACCATGACCAAAGAATTTCACTTCATGTGGTCAGTGTTGACAACTCACAACACGAGTCATAGATAGTGAGAGAGGGTAAGATTGGGGTGGGAAGACTAGCTATCAACTAGAAAGCACAAAGACCTTCAACACGTAGTGACATGGCGTGGTAACCATGTACAGGGATAATCAAAAGTGTGCATATGTCACTAACCATGACCAAAATAATTTCACAGTGTGTGGTCAACGTTGAAAACTCATAACACGAGTCACAAATGGTCTGAGGGGGAAACAATGGTTTGGGAACACTAGTTATCAACTAGCAAGTACGAAGACCTCCAACAAGTAGTGGCACGGTGTGGCTAGCGTGCACAGTGACCAACCAAAGGATGCATGCGTCACTGACTATGACCGAAGAGGTCCACTATGTGTGGTCAACATTGATAACTCATAACACGAGTCACAAATGGTCAGAGGGAGAGACAATGGTTTGGGAACCCTATCAATGGACTAGAAAGGACAAAGAACTTCAATACGTAGTGGCACGGTTTGGCTCCTATGCACACCAAACAACCAGACTAGGCATATGTCACTGACCATGACCAAAGAATTTCAATATGGGTGGTCAACATTCACCAACCATAACACGAGTCACAAACGGTCAGAGGGGGAAACAATGGTCTGGGAATATCAGTTATCAACTAGCAAGTACAACGACCTTCAATCCGTAGTAGCACGGTGTGGCTACCATGCACAATGACCGACCAAAGTAGGCATATGTACTGCGTTTGACCAAAGAAATCCGCTGTGTGTGGTCAACGTTGACAACTCATAAAACGAGTCACAAATGGTCAGAGGGGGAAACAATGGGTTGGGAACACTAGTTATCAACTAGCAAGTACAAAGACCTTAAACAAGCAGTGGCACGGTGTGGCTAGTGTGCACAGTGACCAACCAAAGGATGCATACGTCACTGACTATGACCGAAGAAGTCCACTATGTGTGGTCAACATTGACAACTCACAACACGAGTCACAGATAGTCATAGTGGGGTAACAATTGTGTGGGAAGATTAGCTATCAACTAGAAAGCACAAAGACCTTCAAAACGTAGTGACACGGCGTGGTAACCATGTACAGTGACAAACCAAACTAGGCATATGTCACTGACCATGACCAAAGAATTTCGATATGGGTGGTCAACGTTCACAACCCATAACACGAGTCACAAATGGTCAGAGGGGGGAAACAATGGTTTCGAAACACTATGTGTCTTCTAGCAAGTACAAAGATCTTTCGTATGTATTGGCACGGTGTGGCTACCGTGCACAATGACCTATCCAAGTAGGAATGCATCACTGCTCATGACCAAAGAAGATTAGTGTGTATGGTCAGCGTTCACAACTCATAATACAATTTAAAAATGGGCAGAGGGAGAAACAATGGTTTGGGAATACTCGGTATCGTCTAGCAAGTACAAAGATCTTTCGTATGTATTGGCACGGTGTGGCTACCGTGCACAATGACCTATCCAAGTAGGAATGCATCACTGCTCATGACCAAAGAAGATTAGTGTGTATGGTCAGCGTTCACAACTCATAATACAATTTAAAAATGGGCAGAGGGAGAAACAATGGTTTGGGAATACTCGGTATCGTCTAGCAAGTACAAAAACCTTCGATAAGTGGTGGCAAGGTGTGGCTACCATGCACAATGACCAACGAAAGTATGCTTGTGTCACTGAACATTATGAAAGGAGTTTCACTGTGTGTAGTCAACTTTCCTTCTTTTGGCTGGTCAATCATAGCAATGGTTGAGAAGTTATTCAAGCTCGAAGTTGCAAAAAATGAAATTCCGTCTGCGTCAATTGTTTATGATTAAACTAACTTTGTTTTTATTCATAATTTTGAAAACTACCCTCAAATCTTACACCCCCTGATTTTATGTCCTCTACCCATAGGAACTCCTATAACATCATTTGGACATCATAAGAGCACAATGTGAGTTGGCTTAGTGCTTATATGTTTAGATTCTGGAGCGGTTGGTCCTGGGTTTGAATCCTCGTACGCGCAGTATAGAATAGGCTCGCGACCTGGGGGGGGCGGCCGTGTTGTGATACCTCTACTCTACCTTTGAGCCTAAGCCGTGGAGGGGTAGGGGGGGTGTCGTAATTCGGTTGCAAATCTGTCCTCCAGGTCGTCCACGGAACATCCTCCTATGGGGGTGGGAGGGAGTATTCCAGTGAAGGCACCTACGCGCAACAAACCAACAAAAACCGATCTGGTGTCAAAGGGAGAAACCTTTTGCTATTTATTGACTAGCAAGTGCAAAGACTTAGAACAAGAAGTGGCACGGTGTGGCTACCATGCACCATGACCAACCAGATTAGGCATGTGCCACTTTCCATGAACAAATATTTTTACTATGTGTGGTCAACGTTGACAACCCATAATATGGGTCACAAATTGTCAAAGGGGGAAACAATAGTTTAGGATTACTAGATACCAACTAGCAAGTACAACGACCTTCAATCAGTAGTAGCACGGTGTGGCTACCATGCAGCATGACCCACCAAAGTAGGCATATGTACTGCCTTTGACCAAAGAAATCCGCTGTGTGTGGTCAACGTTGACAACTCATAAAACGAGTCACAAATGGTCAGAGGGGGAAAAAATGGGTTGGGAACACTAGTTATCAACTAGCAAGTACAAAGACCTTCAATAAGCAGTGACACGGTGTGGCTAGCATGCACAGTGACCAACCAAAGGATGCATACGTCACTGACTATGACCGAAGAAGTCCACTATGTGTGGTCAACATTGACAACTCACAACACGAGTCACAGATAGTCATAGTGGGGTAACAATTATGTGGGAAGACTAGCTATCAACTAGAAAGCACAAAGACCTTCAATACGTAGTGACACGGCGTGGTAACCATGTACAGTGACAAACCAAAGTAGGCATATGTCACTGACCATGACCAAAGAATTTCGATATGGGTGGTCAACGTTCACAACCCATAACACGAGTCACAGATCGTCAGAGGGGGGAAACAATGGTTTCGAAACACTATGTTTCTTCTAGCAAGTACAAAGATCTTTCGTATGTATTGGCACGGTGTGGCTACCGTGCACAATGACCTATCCAAGTAGGCATACATCAATGCTCATGACCAAAGAAGATTAGTGTGTATGGTCAGCGTTCACAACTCATAATACGATTTACAAATGGGCAGAGGGAGAAACAATGGTTTGGGAATACTCGGTGTTGTCTAGCAAGTACAAAAACCTTCGATAAGTGGTGGCAGCGTGTGGCTACCATGCACAATGACCAACCAAAGTATGCTTGTGTCACTGAACATTATAAAAGGAATTTCACTGTGTGTAGTCAACTTTCCTTCTTACGGCTGATCAATCATAGCAACGGTTGAGAAGTTATTCAAGATTGAAGTTGCAAAAAATGAAATTCCGTCCACGTCAATTGTTTATGATTAAACTAACTTTGTTTTTATTCATGATTTTGAAAACTACACTCAAATCTTACACCCCCTTATTTTATGTCCTCTGCCCATAGGAACTCCTATAACATGATTTGGACATCATATGAGCACCATGTGAGTTGGCTTAGTGCTTATAGGTTTAGATTCTGGAGCGGTAGGTCCGGGGTTTGAATCCTCGTACGCGCAATATAGAATAGGCTCACGACCTGGGGGAGGGGGGGCGGCCGTGTTGTGAAAGCTCTACTCTTCCTTCGAGCCTAAGCCATGGCGGGGTAGGGGGGGTGTCATAATGCGGTCGCAAATCTGTCCTCCAGGTCGGCCACGGAACATCCCTCTAGGGGGGTGGGAGGGGGTATTCCACTGAAGGCACCTACGCGCAACAAATCAACAAAAACCGACCTGGTGTCAAAAGGAGAAATCTTTTTCTATTTATTGACTAGCAAGTGCAAAGACCTTCAACAAGAAGTGGCACGGTGTGGCTACCATGCACAATGACCAACCAGATTAAGCATGTGCCACTTTCCATGAACAAAAAAAATTATTATGTGTGGTCAACGTTGACAACCCATAATATGGGTCACGAATTGTCAGAGGGGGAAACAATAGTTTAGGAATACTAGATACCAACTAGCAAGTACAACGACCTTCAATCAGTAGTAGCACGGTGTGGCTACCATGCACAATGACCAACCAAAGTAGGCATATGTACTGCCTTTGACCAAAGAAATCCGATGTGTGTGATCAACGTTGACAACTCATAAAACGAGTCACAAATGGTCAGAGGGGGAAACAATGGTTTGGGAACACCAGGTATCAAAAAGCAAGCACAATGACCTTCAATGAGTTGTGGCACGGTGTGGATACCATGCACGATGACTAACCAACATAGGCATATGTACTGCCTTTGACCAAAGAAATCCGCTGTGTGTGGTCAAGGTTGACAACTCATAAAACGAGTCACAAATGGTCAGAGGGGGAAACAATGGTTTGCGAACACCAGGTATCAACTAGAAAGCACAATGACCTTCAATGAGTTGTGGCACGGTGTGGATACCATGTACGATGACCAACCAAAATATGCATATGTCACTGACCATGACCAAAGAATGTCACCATGTGTGGTAAACTTTGACAACTCATAACAAGAGTCACAAATGGTCAGAGTGGAAGATAATGGATTCTGAATACTAGTTATCGACTAGTAAGTACGAATACCTTCAATATGTAGTTTCACAGTGTGGCTACAATACACAGTGACCAACCAAAGTATGCATATGTCACTAACCATGACCAAAGAATTTCACTTCATGTGGTCAGTGTTGACAACTCACAACACGAGTCACAGATAGTGAGAGAGGATAAGATTGGGGTGGGAAGACTAGCTATCAACTAGAAAGCATCAAGACCTTCAATACGTAGTGACACGGCGTGGTAACCATGTACAGGGATAAACCAAAGTGTGCATATGTCACTAACCATGACCAAAAGAATTTCACAGTGTGTGATCAACGTTGAAAACTCATAACACGAGTCACAAATGGTCAGAGGGGGAAACAATGGGTTGGGAACACTACTTATCAACTAGCAAGTACAAAGACCTTCAACAAGCAGTGGCACGGTGTGGCTAGCGTGCACAGTGACCAACCAAAGGATGCATACGTCACTGACTATGACCGAAGAAGTCCACTATCTGTGGTCAACATTGACAACTCACAACACGAGTCACGGATTGTCATAGTGGGGTAACAATTGTGTGGGAAGACTAGCTATCAACTAGAAAGCACAAAGACCTTCAATACGTAGTGACACGGCGTGGTAACCATGTACAATGACAAACCAAACTAAGCATATGTCACTGACCATGACCAAAGAATTTCGATATGGGTGGTCAACGTTCACAACCCATAACACGAGTCACAAATGGTCAGAGGGGGGAAACAATGGTTTCGAAACACTATGTATCTTCTAGCAAGTACGAAAATATGTATGTATTGGCACGGTGTGGCTACCGTGCACAATGACCTATCCAAGTAGGCATACATCACTGCTCATGACCAAAGAAGATTAGTGTGCATGGTCAGCGTTCACAACTCATAATACAATTTAAAAATGGGCAGAGGGAGAAACAATGGTTTGGGAATACTTGGTATCGTCTAGCAAGTACAAAAACCTTCGATAAGTGGTGGCAAGGTGTGGCTACCATGCACAATGACCAACCAAAGTATGCTTGTGTCACTGAACATTATAAAAGGAATTTCACTGTGTGTAGTCAACTTTCCTTCTTAGGGCTAGTCAATCATAGCAACGGTTGAGAAGTTATTCAAGCTCGAAGTTGCAAAAAATGAAATTCCGTTTGCGTCAATTGTTTATGATTAAACTAACTTTGTTTTTATTCATAATTTTGAAAACTACCCTCAAATCTTACACCCCCTTATTTTATGTCCTCTACCCATAGGAACTCCTATAACATCATTTGGACATCATATGAGCACCATGTGAGTTGGCTTAGTGCTTATAGGTTTAGATTCTAAAGCGGTAGGTCCTGGGTTTAAATCCTCGTACGCGCAATATAGAATAGGCTCGCGACCTTGGGGGGGGGACGGCCGTGTTGTGATACCTCTACTCTACCTTCGAGCCTAAGCCGTGGGGGGTAAGGGGGGGTGTCATAATGCGGTCGCAAATCTGCCCTCCAGGTCGTCCACGGAACATCCCTCTAGGGGGGTGGGAGGGAGTATTCCAGTGAAGGCACCTACGCGCAACAAATCAACAAAAACCGACCTGGTGTCAAAGGGAGAAACCTTTTGCTATTTATTGACTAGCAAGTGCAAAGACCTTCAACAAGAAGTGGCACGGTGTGGCTACCATGCACAATGACCAACTATATTAGGCATTTGCCACTTTCCATGACCAAATAATTTTACTATGTGTGGTCAACGTTGACAACCCATAATATGGGTTACGAATTGTGAGAGGGGGAAACAATAGTTTAGGAATACTAGATACCAACTAGCAAGTACAACGACCTTCAATCAGTAGTGGCACAGTGTGGATACCATGCACAATGACCGACCAAAGTAGGCATATGTACTGCCTTTGACCAAAGAAATTTGCTGTGTGTGGTCAACATTGACAACTCATAAAACGAGTCACAAATGGTCAGAGGGGGAAACAATGGTTTGGGAACACCAGGTATCAACTAGCAAGCACAATGACCTTCAATGAGTTGTGGCACGGTGTGGATACCATGCACGATGACCAACCAAAATATGCATATGTCACTGACGATGACCAAAGAATGTCACAATGTGTGTAAACTTTGACAACTCATAACAAGAGTCACAAATGGTCAGAGTGGAAGATAATGGTTTCTGAATACTAGTTATTGACTATCAAGTACAAATACCTTCAATATGTAGTTGCACAGTGTAACTACAATGCACAGTGACCAACCAAAGTATGCATATGTCACTGACCATGACCAAAGAATTTCACTTCATGTGGTCAATGTTGACAACTCACAACAGGAGTCACAGATAGTGAGAGAGGGTAACAATGGTTTGGGAAGACTAGCTATCAACTATAAAGCACAAAGACCTTCAATGCATAGTGACACTGCGTGGTGACCATGTAGAGTGACAAACCAAAGTATGCATATGTCACTAACCACGACCAAAAGAATTTCACGGTGTGTGGTCAACGTTGAAAACTCATAACACGAGTCACAAATGGTCAGAGGGGGAAACAATGGGTTGGGAACACTAGTTATCAACTAGCAAGTACAAAGACCTTCAACAAGCAGTGGCACGGTGTGGCTAGCGTGCACAGTGACCAACCAAAGGATGCATACGTCATTGACTATGACCGAAGAAGTCCACTGTGTGTGGTCAACATTGACAACTCATAACACGAGTCACAAATGGTCAGAGGGAGAGACAATGGTTTTGGAACCATATGCATGGACTGGAAAGGACAAAGAACTTCAATACGTAGTGGCACGGTGTGGCTACTATGCACACCAAACAACCAGACTCGGCATATGTCAATGACCATGACCAAATATCTTCAATATGGGTGGTCAACGTTCACCAACCATAACACGAGTCAAAAATGGTCAGAGGGGGAAACAATGGTCCGGGAACATCAGTTCTCAACTAGCAAGTACAACGACCTTCAATCAGTAGTAGCACGGTGTGGCTAACATGCACAATGACCGACCAAAGTAGGCATATGTACTGCCTTTGACCAAAGAAATCCGATGTGTGTGGTCAACGTTGACAACACATAAAACGAGTCACAAATGGTCAGAGGGGGAAACAATGGTTTGGGAACACCAGGCATCAACTAGCAGGCACAATGACCTTCAATGAGTTGTGGCACGGTGTGGATACCATGCACGATGACCAACCAAAATATGCATATGTCACTGACCATGACCAAAGAATGTCACCATGTGTGTAAACTTTGACAACTCATAACAAGAGTCACAAATGGTCAGATTGGAAGATAATTGTTTCTGAATAGAAGTTATCAACTAGCAAGTACAAATACCTTCAATATGTAGTTGCACAGTGTAACTACAATGCACAGTGACCAACCAAAGTATGCATATGTCACTAACCATGACCAAAGAATTTCACTTCATGTGGTCAATGTTGACAACTCACAACAGGAGTCACAGATAGTGAGAGAGGGTAACAATGGTTTGGGAAGACTAGCTATCAACTATAAAGCACAAAGACCTTCAATGCGTAGTCACACGGCAAGGTAACCATGTACAGTGACGAACCAAAGTATGCATATGTCACTAACCACAACCAAAAGAATTTCACGGTGTGTGGTCAACGTTGAAAACTCATAACACGAGTCACAAATGGTCAAAGGGGGAAACAATGGATTGGGAACACTAGTTATGAACTAGCAAGTACGAAGACCTTCAACAAGCAGTGGCACGGTGTGGGTAGCATGCACAGTGACCAACCAAAGGATGCATATGTCCTTGACTATGACCGAAAAAGTCCACTATGTGTAGTCAACATTGACAACTCATAACACGAGTCACAAATGGTCAGAGGGAGAGACAATGGTTTGGGAACCATATGCATGGACTGGAAAGGACAAAGAACTTCAATACGTAGTGGCACGGTGTGGCTAATATGCACACCAAACAACCAGACTAGGCATATGTCACTGACCATGACCAAAGAATTTCAATATGGCTGGTCAACGTTTACCAACCATAACACAAGTCACAAACGGTCAGAGGGGGAAACAATGGTCCGGGAATATCAGTTCTCAATTAGCAAGTACAACAACCTTCAATCAGTAGTAGCACAGTGTGGCTACCATGCACAATGACCGACTAAAGTAGGCATATGTACTGCCATTGAACAAAGAAATCCGCTGTGTGTGGTCAACGTTGACAACTCATAAAACGAGTCACAAATGGTCAGAGGGGGAAACAATGGTTTGAGAACACCAGGATTCAAATAGCAAGCACAATGACCTTGAATGAGTTGTGGCATGGTGTGGATACCATGCACGATGACCAACCAAAATATGCATATTTCACTGACCATGACCAAAGAATGTCACCATGTGTGGTAAACTTTGACAACTCATAACAAGAGTCACAAATGGTCAGAGTGGAAGATAATAGTTTCTGAATACTAGTCATCAACTACCAAGTACAAATACCTTCAATAGGTAGTTGCACAGTGTGGCTACAATGCACAGTAACCAAACAAAGTATGCATATGTCACTAACCATGGCCAAAGCATTTCACTTCATGTGGTCAGTGTTGACAACTCACAACACGAGTCACAGATAGTGAGAGAGGGTAAGATTTGGGTGGTAAAACTAGCTATCAACTTGAAAGCACAAAGACCTTCAATACGTAGTGACACGGCGTGGTAACCATGTACAGGGACAAACCAAAGTGTGCCTATGTCACTAACCATGAACAAAAGAATTTCACAGCGTGTGGTCAACGTTGAAAACTCATAACAAGAGTCACAAATGGTCAGAGGGGGAAACAATAGGTTGGTAACTCTAGTTATCAACTAGCAAGTAAAAAGACCTCCAACAAGTAGTGGCACGGTTTGGCTAGCGTGCACAGTGACCAAGAAAAAGGATGCATGCGTCACTGACTATGACGGAAGAAGTCCACTATGTGTGGTCAACATTGACAACTCATAACACGAGTCACAAATGGTCAGAGGGAGAGACAATGGTTTGGGAACCCTATGCATGGACTAGAAAGGACAAAGAACTTCAATACGTAGTGGCACGGTGTGGCTACTATGCACACCAAACAACCAGACTAGGCATATGTCACTGACCATGACCAAAGAATTTCAATATGGGTGGTCAACGTTCACCAACCATAACACGAGTCACAAACGGTCAGAGGGGGAAACAATGGTCCAGGAATATCAGTTCTCAACTGGCAAGTACAACGACCTTCAATCAGTAGTAGCACAGTCTGGCTACCATGCATAGTGACCGACCAAAGTAGGAATATGTACTGCCTTTGACCAAAGAAATCCGCTGTGTGTGGTCAACGTTGACAACTCATAAAACGAGTCACAAATGGTCAGAGGGGGAAACAATGGTTTGTTGCAATCACCAGGTATCAACTAGAAAGCACAATGACCTTCAATGAGTTGTGGCACGGTGTGGATACCATGCACGATGACCAACCAAAATATGCATATGTCACCGACCATGACCAAAGAATGTCACCATGTGTGGTAAACTTTGACAACTAATAACAAGAGTCACAAATGGTCAGAATGGAAGACAATGGTTTCTGAATACTAGTTATCGACTAGCAAGTACAAATACCTTCAATATGTCGTTGCACAGTGTGGCTACAATGCACAGTGACCAACCAAAGTATGCATATGTCACTAACCACGACCAAATAATTTCACTTCATGTGGTCAGTGTTGACAACTCACAACACGAGTCACAGATAGTGAGAGAGGGTAAGATTGGGGTGGGAAGAATAGCTATCAACTAGAAAGCACAAAGACCTTCAATACGTAGTGACGCGGCGTGGTAACCATGTACAGGGATAAACCAAAGTGTGCATATGTCACTAACCACGACCAAACGAATTTCACAGTGTGTGGTCAACATTGAAAACTCATAACACGAGTCACAAATGGTCAGAGGGGGACACAATGTATTGGGAACACCAGTTATCAACGAGCAAGTACGAAGACCTCCAATAAGTAGTGGCACGGTATGGCTAGCATGCACAGTGACCAACCAAAGGATGCATGCGTCACTGGGTATGACGGAAGAAGTCCACTATGTGTGGTCAACATTGACAACTCATAACACGAGTCACAAATGGTCAGAGGGAGAGACAATGGTTTGGGAACCCTATGCATGGACTAGAAAGGAAAACGAACTTTAGTACGTAGTGGCACGGTATTGTTACTATGCACACCAAACAACTAGATTTGGCATATGTCACTGACCATGACCAAAGAATTTCAATATGGGTGGTCAACGTTCACCAACCATAACACGAGTCACAAACGATCAGAGGGGGAAACAATAGTCCGGGAATATCAGTTCTCAACTAGCAAGTACAACGACCTTCAATCAGTAGTGGCACAGTGTGGCTACCATGCACAATGACCGACCAAAGTAGGCATATGTACTGCCTTTGACCAAAGAAATCCGCTGTGTGTGGTCAACGTTGACAACTCATAAGACGAGTCACAAATGGTCAGAGGGGGAAACAATGGTTTGAGAACACCAGGTATCAACTAGCAAGCACAATGGCCTTCAGTGACTTGTGGCAACGTGTGGATACCATGCATGCATGATGACCAACCAAAGCATGCATATGTCACTGACCATGACCAAAGAATGTCACCATGTGTGGTAAACTTTGACAAGTCATAACACGAGTCACAAATGTTCATAGTGGAAGAAAATGGTTTCTGAATACTAGTTATTGACTATCAAGTACAAATACCTTCAATATGTAGTTGCACAGTGTAACTACAATGCACAGTGACCAACCAAAGTATGCATATGTCACTAACCATGACCAAAGAATTTCACTTCATGTGGTCAATGTTGACAACTCACAACAGGAGTCACAGATAGTGAGAGAGGGTACCAATGGTTTGGGAAGACTAGCTATCAACTATAAAGCACAAAGACCTTCAATGCGTAGTGACACGGCATGGTAACCATGTACAGTGACAAACCAAAGTATGCATATGTCACTAATCACGACCAAAAGAATTTCACAGTGTGTGGTCAACGTTGAAAACTCATAACACGAGTCACAAATGGTCAGAGGGGGAAACAATGGGTTGGGAACACTAGTTATCAACTAGCAAGTAGAAAGACCTTCAACAAGCAGTGGCACGGTGTGGCTAGCATGCACAGTGACCAACCAAAGGATGCATACGTCACTGTGATGCCCCCAATTTTGCCGCGTCCTTGATTTTTTCCGCGGACGGCAACTCTCCGCGGATCCCCGCGGATTACTCACTTCACTGCTATAATTTTACTACAAATGATCAGCAAGACACGGTTGTCGCACCCAGGCTGGGGACTATTCCGCGGACCATGAGTTTGGGACTGCCACGCATGCACCTTATGAGAAGTGGCACTCCGTGACCCACTGGAATACGGCAACCCACAATGGAAGATCCCCGACTATCAACTATTCCGCGGACCACAGTTCTAAACTTCTACGCAGTCACCTCACCGATGAGTGATGCTCCACGTTCCACTTCTTCCCACATGGGATTCCACCACCTCATGGCGTCCGACTCCTCTCCGCGGAACCCCGTTCCACGGACGTGTGCAAGCAAGGGACACCGCCGGCAGCCCACCTCCCTCGGACTTTTGGTTCTTCACGCACCTACTCCCATAGTCCGCGGACCGGAGTCCGGGAGTGACTGAGGGCAAGAGGGCAATGGGCGGAGCACAGGAATGAGAGTGGGCCAATGACTTTGATAAAGCTGATTGCGGGGTACATGTGATACTTTGGAAGGCAAGCAAGTCTGAGTTGCACTTCTCCTACTGCTAGTGAGGCCCCTTTTCTACTCGGGATTCCGCGCGGCGTGTCTACACGTTGACGGTCTCATCCCTCTCACATCCTCCTACTTCCTTCTACTCGGACTCCACGCGGTGCGGCTACGCACCGCGGGTCTCGTCCCACACACACTGTCTATTCTGCTGGTCACTTTCTTCATCCGCGGCTCGTACACGCGGTTCTTCGTGTTCTTCCTTGAATCTTCGTCTTCCGCGGTGCATCTCCCGAGACCCCTCCGTAATTGATGCTTGGTCATTTGTGCTGATTGGTCGTTTCTCCTCTGATTGCTCAGTTCCCCGCTGTCCTGCCTGCGCTTCGTCAGTGGCCGCGGATCCTGCTTCGGCTTGTCCCCGTTTCCTTTGCACCGCGGCCCTTCCCTTCACTGCTTCCCGCCTGGCCACAAATTCTTCGGCTGAGAAGAACCGCCGCAGACGAATGTTCGTTTGCGGCGGCCCTTCCACCGGTGCCCTGACTCTTGCTTCCCCCGGATCCGCGCTTACCCCTCGCTCAACCGCATCCGCGGGAGCCAGCGTACCATGCGCGGACCCTCTGCCTCCTTGATCCCTATTCCGCCGGTTACTTCATCTACGGAGCCGCGGCAGGATTGTGCGTGACACTGATGCCCCCAACCCCCCCTTTTTTCGAGACTCTGTCCCAGAGTCTCTCAGCGCGCTTTCTGCGTGAAGTACTTGTTTGGTTTGGGGCGACCCCGCTCCTGGCACGGCCTGCAGTATTTTTCCACCGCTCCTCCCCTCCGCTTGAGCTTCACCGCGCACTCATCATGGACGAATAGCCGGCATCCCTCACACCGCGCTCCGATCATTGGTGCGCCGACCAAGTTCTTGCATGAGGAGCAGTGTGGCGCGCACTCGTACTTTTGGCAGCTTGAGCATCGGTAGATCCGTTTGCCTTCGCTACTTCGCCCCACCTCTTTGACGCAGGATTCATGTTCCAGGCCGCCGCAGTGCTCGCACCGGTAGACTGTCCCCTCGAGCCGGCCAAGGCAGTTGTCCCCCGTGCAGAGGCGCTTGTTGGAGAACTTCCATTTCATCCTCCGCGGCTTGTTGCGACAGTTGCTGCAGGTCCAGATGCCCTCCTTCCCGCGTTTGCCACACCGCAGGTGGCACATGGTTCGACACATGCCGCAGGGTTTGCCGAATTCGTTCAGCTCTGTTTCACATCCTTCGCAGAGGGGAGCCAAAGTTTTAGTGGCGTAGGATAGTGAGGCCCCTGCCTCCACTATTTCTGCTCCCACACACCTTTGACACTGTCCTGCCCATACCGAGTTGCCCGTCACCAAACAGCTCTGATGAGCCATCCGGCCACACTGGGTGCAGCGTTCCCCTGTGCGGACAGCCTTTATGCAGGTGGGGCAGTTCTCTGCGGCAGGTGCGGGCAGGTCCGGTTCATCCTCATCCTCCGAATCAATCTCCTCTCCCTCCGCGGTGACACGCGTCGGCTTCCGGACCCCAAGCTCGTGCTCGATCTTTTGGCGGCACCTCCGACACTTTTTGGATCCGCTCCGTTCTCCCTTTGCGTTCCGCGGCTGCTCCAGGCACTTGTCACATATCCTACGGTGGCATCCTTCACAGTCCTGCACCCGTCTGCCCCAGCGGTGCCCGCATTGAGCACACGTCTGGCGTGCCTTCTCCTTCTGGGCCTTCTCCGCCGCTGCCATCCGTCCTTCCTCTTGCCACTGTCGCATGGTGGCCCCTGTCACCGTGCGTGGACCTTGCCGCATCCTTACTGCCTCCTCTTCCTCTTCTTCTTCCTCGTCGGGGTCCCATCCTCCTCGCGCCTCTCCTCCCCCGGAGCCTGGGCCGGCTCCGCCGCTGGAGTCTGGGCCAACTCCGCCGCCTCCTTCCTTTCTCTGCTCCGCTTCCTCCCCTCGGTCTTCACTCATGCACCGCAGACAGGTGCGGTTCCAACCAATGCAGCTGTTGGCCAGCCCCTGATGCACGGGCTGGCCGCAGACGCGGCAGACGACCTTCAGGAGCTTTTCCTCGGGCAGGTTTTCTCCACAAACGGCGCAGGGCCCTGTGTAGGCAGCCAGGGCGCGGGGGCTCATGGAGACATTCTTTCGTGAAGTATCGGCGACTCCTTGTGGTGTCATTTCTCCGCTGCCCGTCTGTTGTGATCTTGACTGCTGCTGCTCTGGTTGCTCCTGTTGTTCCTGCGGCCCCTGTTGCTCCTGCTGCTCCTGCTGCTCCTGCTGTTCGTGCACCGTGCGTCTTCCTTCCGCGGAGACCTCCTGCACGTCAGAGCCGTCCGTTGGTTCCTCCGGAGGTTCCTGACTCCACACTTCCTCCTGCTCCGACACCTGGGACTCGCACTGCTCCAGCACCTCCTCCGCGCGCCATCCCCTTGATCCCTTGCGCGCCTCCAGTGGAGGGAGTTCTCCGCCTGTACCGGGTATGTGCGTTTGCCAGGCCGGGGGTAACAGAACGAACTCTGTCGCAGGGTAGCTCCGTTCACTGAACCCGTCTGGCCCTTCCAGCCACACTCGTCCCGCGTCCACTGCGGCCACGCGATACACCTGCCGCGCCTCTTCTGTTTCACGCCCTGCGCCGGGGAAGGGGCGGAGGTACACCAGGTTCCCTTCCTCAATTTCCCCGTGGTTGAGGCGTCGATTGGCAACATCACATCCGCGCCAAGCCGAAACCGAGGCTCGGAGGCGTGCCTCCGCCCTTACCGCAGCGGTTTTCTGGCATCGCGCCCGATACCACTCCTGCACTTTCTTGTCCCTTGCCAGCTCCCGCTCCTTCTCTGAGCCTCCATCTTGCTGCTGTTCCGGGTCCTGTGGCAGCAGTAGTGGGGGCTGCGGCATGCCAAGTGCCGCACGCGGAGGCTGCCCGAAGAGAAGGGCATGCGGCGAGAATGTGGTGGCGCGGCTGGGGGTGATGTTGATGAAGTGGGCGGTCTTTTTTAGGGTCTCCCCCCAGTCGGTGACCTCCGCGGTGGCCACTGCCCGTTCCAGGATCTCGTGTAGCCGCTCGACCTGACCCTGGGATTGAGGTCGGTATCGTCCAGAGTGCACATGCTGCACTCCCCACTCCGCGAGCTCCTCGCGGAACGCTCCTGCAAACTCAGTGCCGTTGTCACTGTGTACCACGCGACATCCTCCGAACTTGTAGAACACCTCTTCCCTGATGAAGCATGCCGCACGCTCCGAGGACTTGTCGGGAACGGCTCGGACCCACATGTATTTGGTGAAATGATCCACCGCTGCAATCCAGTACCGCTCTCCTTGGGCGCGGCGAGGACGAGGTCCGTGGAAGTCAATGATGATGCGGTCCAACGGCTCGCCGATGGGGGAGGGTAGGAAAAGCGGCATGTCCCGCGGTGTTATATTGCGGTGGCGTTCACATGGTGCACAGTGTTGCACCACCTCTTTCACCATCGCCAGGAGGTTCGGTATGTGCAGGATGGGGGTGAGACGCTCCTTGAGTGCCTGGACGCCGGTGTGGTGGTGTTGATGGTATGTTTCGACTACCGCTCGTTGCAAGGTGGGTGGGGGCACCCACAAGACCTGTGGCTTGGTCCGCCACAGACGGCCACCTTCCCACGCGTACTATTCGCAGGTGTGGGCGAGATCGTCCTTCTTCCTTCTGTCATATTCTACCCCCATCCACGCCCCCAGGTCCTTGTACACCTTTTCCGCCTCCACCTTCTGCTGTTCCTTGGTTGTTGCGCGGAGCAGGATATGCGCGGCTTGCCAGATCCTCCAGTCCTGCGTCTCGGCGGGTTTCTCCTTCACTACCTTTCCCGCGGCGGCTTCTCCCTGCTTCCTCTTTTTCTCCTTTTCCAGCGCCGGCAGCCCCTGGGCCCGCCTCGCATCTTGTTCCGCCTTCATCGTCTGCAGGCGCCGTTGATTTTTCTCGTCATAGACGGGGGGCTCCCTGTCCCAGCTGTCCGGTGCGGGGAAGATGCGCAGAATCCCTACCGTGCGGAGTTCCCCCTCATCCCATTGGCTTCGCAGTGTCATTTCGGACACTGCTCCATGCCGTCGTCCTCGTGCTCCGCGGACCTTGCCTGCCTCTGGTTCTACCTTCTGTTCCAATGCTGCCTCGGGGAGTCGCAGCAGGCCCCGCCCCTTCATGATTGGTTGGTCCTCGTCAGGTGATGGTGACTCGCTGAGTTCGGATATCACCACCCCACCTGTCTTCTGTTTCACCGCTGTCACCGCAGCACCTTCCTCAATCCCCTGCTTGTGTTGTGGTGTAGCGCTTGCGCTCTCCAGGAGGGGTTGGAGTTGAGCCGAGACTGATCCGGCCGGCAATGGTACGTTGCGGGACACTTCCAGGAGCAGCTCCATTGCTTGGGCGACGCACCGCTGAACCTGCGCGAGCTGTTCCAGGTTGACAGGTTGGCCAATTCTTGGGGTGGGGCGGGCTTGTTTACTGCGCTTGGCGGGGGTGATGGTCGTGGAGCTGTCCTCAATGGTCCGCTTCCCTTTTTCCTTGCGGTGGGACGTTGGTGTGGTCTCCGCGGACGGCGTCTGTTTCTTCGCAGCAGAGTCCTCTTGTGGCTCACCCTCTCGGCTGATTGACGCCGCGTAAACTGGAACCGCCTTCCCCCGGGAAGCCGCGGATGCTGTAGCTCTTCTGGCCGCACACTGGAGTTTGGCTCTTCTGTCGAGCAGAGCCGGGGACAGCGTCAGTTGTGGGGTGTTCGTCCGCGCTCCTCCTCTGGCCGCCGCCGCCTTGGCGTATATGAGCACGTCCTGGGCTCGACCCCCGCTTTCCCTTTCTGCCTCTTCCTGCTGCTCTGCTGCCTGTGCCCCTGCTGCTGGTTTTGCCGCGGTCGCCGCCTCCCTTGCGTCCGCTGCCTCTGCCTCCGGGGCGGTTTTTGTCTCTTGTCCTGTTGGGTCCTCCACTCCTGTGTCGCGTTCCGCGGCCGCAACTATAGCTTCCACCACAGCTTCTACCTCTTGCGCCGCCTTCTGCTCCGCTGCAGCTTCTTTCTTCCGCCTCCGTTCTTTCGCCATCTCCTGCCAAAGTGCACGCAGTCGCTCCCTCATGCTTGTGAGCTTGGAGGAGTCGCAGAGATACTCTTGCGCCTCTTCAGTTTCACTGTGGGTGCGGTTCTTTTCCTCGCGACATACGTTGACTGCTTCACGGGCCCAGTGACGTACTGCCTCTTCTGTTAATGCTGTGTGGGTTCCCTGAAGGGATTTCCATAACCCTTCCGCTACCTCGGTCACGGCCCGTTGGCGCGTGGCGTTGTCTTGAGTCAGCTGCCAGGCGTTGGCGATAGCGGTGAACCAATGCTCATGCTGCTGTTCCGCCGCGGAGATGGCTGCCAGTTCTGCCGCTGTGTACTGCAGTCCCCACCTGCGGGAGGTGAGCCCGAACAGGTAGCCCCACCTCCAGAGTTCCGCTGTTGCCTTGCGGTCCGGTACTTCCATTGTTCCTGCCGACATGCGGGCGGCGTGGTATACTGTAAGTGCCCGGGCGCGCTCCTGGAGTAGATGTACATAGCGGCGTGTGGGATCCGCGGTCTGGTCGCGGTGGACCAGGAGCCACCATTCGCGGGCAGCATCCACATTATGGTCAGGTTGTACCGTTTCCAGGAGCGTTGCCACACCCGCCATGGCCTGTGCTGGACAAAGGTTGAGGAGGTCGCGGAGCACCAAAAGGAGACGCTCGGCCCCCGCTGTTTCCAGTAACTGTACCTGTCGTGCTCGCGGCCCCAAGGCGAGGGCGGTCTTGGCCGCTCCCTTCAGTGCCACTTGCCAGGCGGGGTTGAAGAAGGAGTCCCCCAAGCTTGCGCGGACTGCCTCCGGGAGCTCGTCGAGTAGGTGGATGATCACGCTGCTTACCACGTCCAGCAGGTAATTAGTCTTGGGATGATCTCCACTGTCCCCAGAGCTTTCCTCCAGACGTTTCCGCGCGCCTTCCATGATTGTTCCGGCGCTGAGCAAGGGGCGTAGGGTTCCACGTGAGGCCGGTGGAGAGGAGGAGTGCACGGTTGGTGCAGATGGGGCAGACGGTAGCGGTGCTCCCGCAGTTGTCATCACCACCGGGGATGCAGCAGGGCCAGATGGCGGAGGCGTACTGGGTGACGCTGCCGCTATTGCTGCGGTAAGGCTTGGTGCCGGGGGTGCCCCCGGGGATGCTGCTACGTCTGGTGCCGCGGAATGGCCCGGTGCCGGAGGGCCTCCGGGTAATGTTGCTGCTTCAAATGCCGCTGAGCCTTCCGGTGCCGCGGGGGGGCCTGGTGCCGGTGAGGCTTCAGATGTCGCCGCCCCTGCTGCTGCCACAGGAGTTGGGGCTGGAGGGGCTCCAGGTGACGCTACTGCTGCCGCAGACGGGCCTGATGCTGGAGGTGCTCCTGGGGTTGCATCGGATGCTGCTACCGCTTGTGACGCGGATCGTCTTGCACCAGTTGTAACCCGGCCCGCGGGCTGTCGTCGGAAGGTCCGTCTCGTGGCACGCTCACCCCCCCCGTTTGAGGGCGCGGACCCCGCGCCAGAAGGGCGAGCCATCGCGGATGCTGTGCCGCGGGTGTTACTGGAATTGCGAGTAACGCGACGGGTAAACTGAGTGCCAGAAGCGGGCGGCGTGAGAACCATAGGAGAGAGTACGGAGAGTGGTCGAGCCGAAGTGAAGAGCGGGGTGAACGATCGAATACCGGCAGCAGAAATGAGACTGAGAATGCCCGCTCCGAGCAATACATCCGCCTGGCGCGGCGCGAGCCAGTCGGCGGCCAGGAGCATGTCATATGTGCGGACGTCACACACCTGCACGGTGTGCGCTGCATGCACGTTGGCCACCTGTATGGGCAGGGCCTCGATTTGTCCGATGGGTGCATCGATGGCGTCGGTGGAGATGGAGAAGCGGAGTCGAGTGGGCACAATGAGGTGGTCGAGACGCAGGGTGCGGGCCATCCGCAGCGCGATGGTAGTATGGGTGGCGCCGGTGTCCACGATGGCCACGAATTTGCGGCCACACACCCAGACATAACACCATGCCACGTGGATTTCGGCCAGCGTTGGTGGACCGGTGGTCAGCGGTGCGGGGGCCCATGTGCATGGTGCTTGGCAGGCATCCTCCCGGATGCGGGAGTGTGCTGTGACGATTGCATGGGCTACCATGCAGACACCTGTATCACGGGTGAGGGTGCAAGAGAGGCGGATGCCGACGGGGGAGAGGGAGGAGTTGTAGGAGGAAAAGAGTGCTTGCAGTCGTTCCGCAGATGCGGGGGAATGAAGAAGGAAGTCGACCAGGGAGAGGGAGTGCCGCATGTCGAGAAGAGGGGAGGCAGTGGGTGGAGGGGTCATTGGAGAAGAAGCGATGGCCACCGTTGCGGTCGTGGTGGTCCGGCGGTATGATGGCCGAGAGGGGCGAGAGGGAATGTGCTCTGCGACGTCCTCCAATGTCCAGCCGCGGATGGTAGGGTTGAAGCGGCGGGCAAGCTGAAGACTGGGGGCGGCGAGGGCAGGGAGGGTCTCCGCGGTGATTAGGCACTCGGCAGGCTCCAGCTCAGATAGGAGTTGGAATGCGACCGCGGATTCCTCCTCCGTGAATTCACGAGCGACACCCTCCCACTGGGGCTCAGCATCCGCGGGTGGGAAGGCATCAGTGCGGAGAGACTCTTGGAGGTTGTCCTGTGGGTCCGTGGGGTGTGGCCAGTCCGCGCGTGGGAGGCGGCTAAGGGCATCCGCGTTGCGGTTAGCCAGCGCGGGCTGATACTTGATCTTCATGTTGTAACCTTGCAAGAGGAGAGCCCACTTGGCCAGGATGCCCTCATGATTTTGCGTCGTGAGCAGCCACTGCAACGCCTGATGATCCGTCAGGACCGTGAAAGGCTTGCCATTCTTGATGTAGTCGCGGAAGTGTTGGAGGGCCCACAACACAGCCAAGCATTCACCTTTCACTGGTGGGTAGTTCCGCTCACCATCAGTGAGGGCGCGGCTGGCATATGCAATCACCCACTGAATCGGTTCTTGGACCGACTGTGACAGGACGGCACCAAGGCCTTCCCGCGACCAATCGGTTGTGATGGCGAAGGGAAGGTTGAAGTCAGGGAACTCCAACATGGGCGCCGTAACCAAGCGGTGTTTGATTTCCGCCCAAGCAGCCGCACACTCCGGAATCCACTCAAATGGGACGTCCTGATGGGTCAACTGCTGAAGCAGGCGGATGATGCGTGCGTGGTCGCGGACGAACTTGCGATAGAAGGAGACAAAACCCAAGAAGATCTTGACTTGCCCCGCAGTAGTGGGTTGTCGCCATTCCTGGACGGCGGCAATCTTCGCAGGGTCGGTTTTGATACCGTCGGCACTCATGACAAAGCCCAAGAACTCCATCTCCGCAGCACCAATGGAACACTTGGCAGCCTTGAGTTTAAGGTTTGCAGCGCGGAGTGCAGTGAAGACGGCGGAGAGGGAGGAGAAGAGGTCCTCGAAGCTGTGAGCGGCAACCATGATGTCGTCGATGTAGCAGCTCACGTTGGGAATGCCGCGGAGGGTGGAGTCCATGACACGCTGGAACGTGGCGCTAGCATTACGGAGACCAAAGGGCATGCGGGTGAAGGCGTAGAGGCCTTCAGGGGTGACAAAGGCTGTTTTGACAATGGAGTCCGGGTGCATGGGGACGGCGTGGAAGGCTGCTTTGACGTCGAGTTTTGCAAACCATCCGCGCCCCTGTTGACGCTCCTGTATGTCGACGATCAGCGGCATGGGGTAGGCATCTTCCTCGGTGACACGATTGAGGTCGCGGAAGTCGACACAGAAACGTTTGGAGCCGTCTGGCTTTCCGACGATGACCAAGTTGGCACGCCAGGGACTGACGATGGGCACAATCACGCCTTGCGCCTTCAATTCTGCGAGGCCGTCGTTGATGATCTGCTCTTGGTCCGGAAGGATTCGGCGGACCTTCTGTTTCACCGCGCGAGCTGATCCGGTGTTAATGACATGGGAGGTGTTGACCGCCCCAAGGTCTGTTGCGGACCCAGCGAAGATATCGGCGAAAGAGTCCAGCAAATCCCGGAAGTCCTGCTTCTGGGATGGTGAGAGACGAGGGTGAAGGATGTGGTCCCACCGCGGCGGCGGAGGTGGCAGGTGATCACGGATGGGGTAGAAGTCGTCATCCTCATCCAGGGGGAGGCCTGGTCCGAATGCATGCTCGCCTTGCTGCCACAGCCCCAGAAGGTTGGCGCGCACCCCTGCTTCCGCGTGTTCCGCGGAAAGCTCACGCCACTCCTCGACATGGATCTGTTCCGCATCCAGAACATCATCCACCGGCGTCAGGTTGCGTGCGGTGGCATCTTCCTGTGCCGCATCAGAGAGTGAGAAGATTGGGGCCTTGGTCACTGGTACCGTGACACGATCACCCACGGTGATGAAGGCGTAGTCTTTTGTGCCCGTGGCGGATGTAAGCTGCATGACGCCTAGGGAAAACAGAAGGTTGCCGCGTCGCGGAAGGAGATAATCCATGCCCAGGAGAACATCATAGGTCCGCGCCTGGGTCACTTGGACATCCACTGGTTCATGCAGAGTGCCCACCTACAGGGGCAAGCCTCGTACTTCACCATCCCTGTAATCGAGCCCTCCCGCGGAGTTACTGAACAGCCGCCTTGTTGGGATGATGCGGTCTGTCCATCCAATGAGACAGAGGACGCGGAAGGCCACAGTAGTGTGGGTCGCCCCGTTGTCAATGATGGCCAGGAACTTGCGGCCACAGATCCAGACCACACAACAGGCCACCTCGTAGTGGCGATCGTCACGGCGGGGTGGTTCCAGAGGTTGGGATGCCCATCCCCATTCGAATTCTTCTGTAGTTAATGCAGGTGGCATCTCTGCCACAACGCGTCGGGTATTCTGAGTGCCATGGGGCGGAGTGGTGCAGGCAAGGGAGATACCCACGGTCTGGAGGCGATGATTGGCGTTAGTGAATTCTTCTCGGAGCCGCGGAGCTAGTTTGGGATGAAGGCGAAGGAAGTCAAAGAAATTGACAGAGGCAATGGGGGTGGTGAAGAGTTTGTGGACCGGATCAGCGAACTCCGCTGCAGGGGTGGGAATAGGCTGAGATGCAGGTGAGTTGTTCGCAACCGCTACCGCAGGCTTGGGATCAGGTTGGCGGCGCTTCTCTAGGGGTCGCATGGAGCGGGCCGTGATGGCCTCTTGCAGCCGGGCCTCGGCGGCTTCCGCTCGTCAACGCAGATCGTCCTGCAACTGCGCAGCCTCCTACAGATCCCACCCACGGAGCTTGACTCGACGGGCACGTGTGATGAGCTCCGCTTCCTCAGGTGTTGGTGCCACCTCGGTGGTCTCGTCCTCTGCCATGGGCAAGCCTAGTTTCACGTTGCGAGCGCCAGCCGCGGGATTTTGCTGCGGATTTGGCAGGAGACCCTGACCCGCTCCCTGAGCCGCCTTGTCTTGTCCCGTGGGCGGCGGGTTCAGTGGCTGTAGCTGTTGCTGTTGCTGTGGCTGATGCTGGTGCTGTTGGCCGGGCCACGCCTGGTTGTAGTACTACTGCCACTGCTGGACCATAGGATCCTGGGAAGATGGTTCAGGGCGCGGAGCTGCTTGTCTCTTACGAGGGCAGTCCCGCGCGATGTGTTCCAGGCTTTGACACGTGTAACAGGCTTTCGGTTTCTGCTGCTGCGGAGGTGGGGCGGGTGAGGATGAGGGTGCGTGGGTATCGGCGCCCTGGTATTGTCGGGTCGACCGTTGCCTGGTGAAGATATCCGTGGCGTCCCGCACCGCATCTTGCAAGGATGGGTAGCGGTCAGCGATCATGAGACTGCTGATCTCATCCGGAAGGGCGCGGATGAGGTTCTGCAATAGAACCCACAGCGGCAATCCTTCCCCCTGTGGACTCTTGGCCACTGAGGCCCATGTCAGGAACTGGTCCAAGAATCTGCGGATGTCGTCGTCCTTGCGCATGACCTCTTTCTCAATCTTCCGTAGCGCCTCTTCCTTTGTCAGATGTTTGAAGCGTTCTATGAGGGCGTTGCCAAAGTCCTCGAAAGATGGAAAAGGTGCCCGCGTGTTGTACCAATCCGCTGCTGCTCCCTGAAGGTGGAGTTCCGCGGTGGCGAGGCAGAGGTCGGGCGGAATCCGGCCGATGCTAGCATAGAGGGTGATTTGTTTGAGCCAGACCCAGGGGTCTTCCTCCGGGGCACCTCTGAAAGAGTCAAGCCGGGGAATGTTGGCAGGCTCGGAGCGGATGTATTGCAGCTGCGGGACGGTGCTGCGGTTAGTCGTCAATGCAGTCACAGCATGTGGCGGAGGGATGGCTGCAGGTGTAGCTGCGGAGTATCCACTTGCATGGATCGGCATCTGGAGCTGCCCCGCGGGCATGGGAAGACTTGCTTGCGTGGGAGGGAGAGGCATGTACCAGGAAGAGGGAGCGGTTGTGGAGGCGGTGTAGGGTGTGGAGAAGAATGTCGTCCCAGGCGGCAGCATCTGGGTTCCCTGCACCGGTGGTACCGCTGTCTGAGATATCCAGTACATCGGAGCCGGTGGGGCCGTAGCCGCGGTGTGGAGAGGAGTTGCAGCTCCAGTGCTGGTGGTCGGGTGCGGATTCCCTTGCAGCTGCTTTGGGGGCAGGTACAAATGGCTCTGTGCAGTTTGTTGTGGTATTGGCGGCGAGACCTGGGGAGGTGCCCCAACTGGCATTGTTCCCATTGGCTGTTGGTGGTGGAGCTGATGGTAGGTGGGCATGTGTGGCTGCGGTGTCATGTTGGGCGCGATCGTCTGCGGCACCATTCCCACCGGCATCGGACCCATCTACTGTTGTGTCTGGGTCGTCCATGGGGCTGGCACGGCCGCAGGGGGTTCTGTTGTAGCCGTCAGCTGTGTTCCACCTCTAGTCGCTTGCTGCTGCTGACTCATTGGTTGGGTCCCGGTCAGCAGAGGCTGGACCGTGTTCCCTTGGTAGTTGACTCCGCTGCCGGGCTGAGGCACCTGCTGTGGTGGCTGAGGGACTGCGGAGGGCCCGGCCATCATCCCCACTTGCATCGTGAGCTGCGGTGGCATATGTGCTGGCTGCTGTGGTCCCATCGTGGTTGGATGCGAGATGGCCGCCGTCTGCATGGTGCCCATTATCATCTGCTGCTGTGGTGGTGTACTTGGCGCAGGTGGCTGCGGGGGTGCCCCAGTTGGCAGGGTGATCAGGTTTGGCTGTGATGCGGGGGGCTGGTGCGTCATATTCGCCTGTCCACCCCCCGTGTGCTGCTGCTGCGGATAACTCGGTGGCTGGGCCACTCCGATTGCTTGGGCTTGCGCGGCCGCTTCCGCCGCGGTTGTTCCCATGGTCAGGAGAGTCCGGCCCATGGGAAGTTGGTTCACTGGTGGCTGCGTAACTCTCGATGCCTGCACGGACATCGGCATCCCCATCTGCATGCCTCCTGTAGGTTGTGCGGATACGGCCATCTGCTGCTGCCGTAACCCGGGCACAGGTGGTTCCGTTACCGGGACACCCGTGATTGCCCTGGCCGGCTGCTGCGGCGGGTTTGTGTCCTGAGGCATCCCAAGGGTAGGGTTTGGGAGTCCCATCCTCTGCTGCTGCACCGACATCCACTGCTCGTCTAGTGCTGGTACCTCGGGGATCCCTGAATCCTCGGGGCTCAGCGGTAAGGGTTGCGGGTGTGCCGGCGGGAGCACGTGCTGCGCCTCTGTTCCTCCAGGGACCTGCTGCTGCTGTCCGCCTCGACGCCGATACACCAGTCCGCGGTAGACCTCGAGCTCTCCACCACCGGAGGATTCCTGCAGGGAAGGTGGCGCATCGGAGAACCACTGCTCCCCAAGTGGCACATCTGGCTGGCCCCCCTGGCCCTGTTGATGCTGGGCCGACCCATGGCTGTCGGAACTGTGGACACTCTCCAGCTCCACGTGTTCGGCCAGCGCATCCATAATGCGGCGCCAGTTCAGCTGCTCCAACCACTCGGTCACTCGTCGGTGCTGGGCGAGCGGATCGGAGCCTGGTGAGGAGCTGACTGGTGCGCGGGACAACACAGGTGAGGAATCCCGGCTTCCCGCGCAGGTCGCGGCCCGTCGTGGCAGGAAGCACCACGCTGATGACTGCTGCGGCCGTCGCCTGGTGTCCTGATGCACGAAGCTGGCCGCCGACATGAACGACTGATCTGAAAGGCACGTGCAGTTCTGCTGGCAAAGAGCAAAGAACTGTCCACGCTCACCGCACCATGACACTGATACCCCCAATTTTGCCGCGTCCTTGATTTTTTCCGCGGACGGCAACTCTCCGCGGATCCCCGCGGATTACTCAATTCACTGCTATAATTTTACTACAAATGATCAGCAAGACACGGTTGTCGCACCCAGGCTGGGGACTATTCCGCGGACCATGAGTTTGGGACTGCCACGCATGCACCTTATGAGAAATGGCACTCCGTGACCCACTGGAATACGGCAACCCACAATGGAAGATCCCCGACTATCAACTATTCCACGGACCACAGTTCTAAACTTCTGCGCAGTCACCTCACCGATGAGCGATGCTCCGCGTTCCACTTCTTCCCACACGGGAGTCCACCACCTCGTGGCGTCCGACTCCTCTCCGCGGAACCCCGTTCCGCGGACGTGTGCAAGCAAGGGACACCGCCGGCAGCCCCCCTCCCTCGGACTTTTGGTTCTTCACGCACCTACTCCCATAGTCCGCGGACCGGACTCCGGGAGTGACTGAGGGCAAGAGGGCAATGGGCGGAGCACAGGAATGAGAGTGGGCCAATGACTTTGATAAAGCTGATTGCGGGGTACATGTGATACTTTGGAAGGCAAGCAAGTCTGAGTTGCACTTCTCCTACTGCTAGTGAGGCCCCTTTTCTACTCGGGATTCCGCGCGGCGTGTCTACACGTCGACGGTCTCATCCCTCTCACATCCTCCTACTTCCTTCTACTCGGACTCCACGCGGTGCGGCTACACACCGCGGGTCTCGTCCCACACACACTATCTATTCTGCTGGTCACTTTCTTCATCCGCGGCTCGTACACGCGGTTCTTCGTGTTCTTCCTTGAATCTTCGTCTTCCGCGGTGCGTCTCCCGAGACCCCTCCGTAATTGATGCTTGGTCATTTGTGCTGATTGGTCGTTTCTCCTCTGATTGCTCAGTTCCCCGCTGTCCTGCCTGCGCTTCGTCAGTGGCCGCGGATCCTGCTTCGGCTTGTCCCCGTTTCCTTTGCACCGCGGCCCTTCCCTTCACTGCTTCCCGCCTGGCCACAAATTCTTCGGCTGAGAAGAACCGCCGCAGACGAATGTTCGTTTGCGGCGGCCCTTCCACCGGTGCCCTGACTCTTGCTTCCCCCGGATCCGCGCTTACCCCTCGCTCAACCGCATCCGCGGGAGCCAGCGTACCATGCGCGGACCCTCTGCCTCCTTGATCCCTATTCCGCCGGTTACTTCATCTGTGGAGCCGCGGCAGGATTGTGCGTGACACACTGACTATGACTGAAGAAGTCCACTATGTGTGGTCAACATTGACAACTCATAACACGAGTCACAAATGGTCAGAGGGAGAGACAATGGTTTGGGAACCCTATGCATGGACTCGAAAGGACAAAGAACTTCAATACGTAGTGGCACGGTGTGGCTACTATGCACACCAAACAACAAGACTAGGCATATGTCACTGACCATGACCAAAGAATTTCAATATGGGTGGTCAACGTTCACCAACCATAACACGAGTCACAAACAGTCAGAGGGGAAAACTATGATCTGGGAATATCTGTTCTCAATTAGCAAGTACAACAACCTTCAATCAGTAGTAGCACAGTGTGGCTACCATGCACAATGACCGACCAAAGTAGGCATATGTACTGCCTTTGACCAAAGAAATCCGATGTGTGGTCAACGTTGACAACTCATAAAACGAGTCACAAATGGTCAGAGGGGGAAACAATCGTATGCGAACACCAGGTATGAACTAAAAAGCACAATGACCTTCAATGAATTGTGGCACGGTGTGGATACCATGCACGATGACCAACCAAGATATGCATATGTCACTGACCATGACCAAAGAATGTCACCATGTGTGGTAAACTTTGACAACTCATAACAAGAGTCACAAATGGTCAGAGTGGAAGATAATGGTTTCTGAATACTAGTTATCGACTAGCAAGTACAAAAACCTTCAATATGTAGTTCCACAGCGTGGCTGCAATTCACAGTGACCAACCAAAGTATGCATATGTCANAAGCACAATGACCTTCAATGAGTTGTGGCACGGTGTGGATACCATGCACGATGACCAACCAAGATATGCATATGTCACTGACCATGACCAAAGAATGTCACCATGTGTGGTAAACTTTGACAACTCATAACAAGAGTCACAAATGGTCAGAGTGGAAGATAATGGTTTCTGAATACTAGTTATCGACTAGCAAGTACAAAAACCTTCAATATGTAGTTCCACAGTGTGGCTACAATGCACAGTGACCAACCAAAGTATGCATATGTCACTAACCATGACCAAAGAATTTTACTTCATGTGGTCAATGTTGACAACTCAAAACACAAGTCACAAATAGTGAGAGGGGGTAACAATGGTTTGGGAAGACTAGCTATCAACTAGAAAGCATAAAAACCTTCAATACGTAGTGACATGGCTTGGTAATCATGTACAGTGACAAAACAATGTAGGCATATGTCGCTGACCATGACCAAAAGAATTTCACAGTGTGTGGTCAACGTTGAAAACTCATAACACGAGTCACAAATGGTCAGAGGGGGAAAAAATGGGTTGGGAACACTAGTTATCAACTAGCAAGTACGAAGACCTCCAACAAGTAGTGGCACGGTGTGGCTAGCGTGCACAGTGACCAACCAAAGGATGCATGCGTCACTGACTATGTCCGAAGAAGTCCACTATGTGTGGTCAACATTAACAACTCATAACACGAGTCACAAATAGTCAGAGGGAGAGACAATGGTTTGGGAACCCTATGCATGGACTAGAAAGGACAAAGAACTTCAATACGTAGTGGCACGGTGTGGCTACTATGCACACCAAACAACCAGACTAGGCATATGTCTTTGACCATGACCAAAGAATTTCAATATGTGTGGTCAACGTTCACCATCCATAACACGAGTCACAAACGGTCAGAGGGGGAAACAATGGTCCGGGAATATCAGTTCTCAAATAGAAAGTACAATGACCTTCAATCAGTAGTAGCACGGTGTGGCTACCATGCACAATGACCGACCAAAGTAGGCATATGTACTGCCTTTGACCAAGGACATCCGCTGTGTGTGGTCAACGTTGACAACGCATTATACAAGTCACAAGTGGTCAGAGGGGGAAACAATGGTTTGGGAACACCAGGTATCAACTAGCAAGCACAATGACCTTCAATGACTTGTGGCACAGAGTGGATACCATGCACGATGACCAACCAAAATATGCATATGTCACTGACCATGACCAAAGAATGTCACCATGTGTGGTAAACTTTGACAAGTCATAACACGAGTCACAAATGGTCAGAGTGGAAGAAAATGGTTTCTGAATACTAGTTATCAACTAGCAAGTAAAAATACCTTCAATATGTAGTTGCACAGTGTGGCTACAATGCACAGTGACCAACCAAAGTATGCATATGTCACTAACCATGACCAAAGAATTTCACTTCATGTGGTCAGTGTTGAAAACTCCCAACACGAGTCCCAGATAGTGAGAGAGGGTAACAATGGCTTGGGAAGATTAGCTATCAACTATAAAGCACAAAGACCTTCAATGCGTATTGACACGGCATGGTAACCATGTACAGTGAAAAACCAAAGTATGGAAATGTCACTAACCATGACCAAAAGAATTTCACAGTGTGTGGTCAACGTTGAAAACTCATAACAAGAGTCACAAATGGTCAGAGGGGGAAACAATGGGTTGGGAACACTAGTTATCAACTAGCAAGTACAATGACGTTCAACAAGCAGTGGCACGGTGTGGCTAGCATGCACAGTGACCAACCAAAGGATGCATACGTCACTGACTATGACCGAAGAAGTCCACTATGTGTGGTCAACATTGACAACTCATAACACGAGTCACAAATGGTCACAGGGAGAGACAATGATTTGGGAACCATATGCATGGACTGGACAGGACAGAGAACTTCAATGCGTAGTGGCACGGCGTGGCTACTATGCACACCAAACAGCCAAACTAGGCATATATCACTGACCATGACCAAAGAATTTCAAGATGGGTGGTCAACGTTCACCAGCCATAACACGAGTCACAAACGGTAAGAGGGGGAAATAATGGTCCGGGAATATCAGTTCTAAACAAGCAAGTACAACGACCTTCAATCAGTAGTAGCACAGTGTGGCTACCATACACAGTGACCGACCAAAGTAGGCATATGCACTGCCTTTGACCAAAGAAATCCGCTGTTTGTGGTGAACGTTGACAACTCACAATACGAGTCACAAATGGTCAGAGGGGGAAACAATTGTTTGGGAACACCAGGTATCAACTAGCAAGCACAATGACCTTCAATAAGTTGTGGCACGGTTTGGATACCATGCACGATGACCAACCAAAGTATGCATATGTCACTGACCATGACCAAAGAATGTCACCATGTGTGGTAAACTTTGACAACTCATAACACGAGTCACAAATGGTCAGAGTGGAAGATAATGGTTTCTGAATACTAGTTATCCACTATCAAGTACAAATACCTTCAATATGTAGTGGCACAGTGTGGCTACAATGCACAGTGACCAACCAAAGTATGCATATGTCACTGACCATGACCAAAGAATGTCACCATGTGTGGTAAACTTTGACAACTCATAACACGAGTCACAAATGGTCAGAGTGGAAGATAATGGTTTCTGAATACTAGTTATCCACTATCAAGTACAAATACCTTCAATATGTAGTGGCACAGTGTGGCTACAATGCACAGTGACCAACCAATGTATGCATATGTTACTGACCATGACCAAATAATTTCACTTCATGTGGTCAATGTTGACAACTCAAAACACGAGTCACAGATAGTCAGAGGGGGTAACAATGGTTTGGGAAGACTAGCTGTCAACTAGAAAGCACAAAAACCTTCAATACATAGTGACATGGCGTGGTAACCATGTACAGTGACAAACCAAAGTAGGCATATGTCACTGACCATGACCAAAGAATTTCACAGTGTGTGGTCAACGTTGAAAACTCATAACACGAGTCACAAATGGTCAGAGGGGGAAAAAATGGGTTAGGAACACTAGTTATCAACTAGCAAGTACAAAGTCCTTCAACAAGTAGTGGCACGGTGTGGCATGCATGCACAACGACCAACCAAAGGATGCATACGTCACTGACTATGACCAAAGAAGTCCACTATGTGTGGTCAACATTGACAACTCATAACAAGAGTCACAAATGGTCAGAGGGAGAGACAATGGTTTGGGAACCCTATGTTTTGACTAGAAAGGCCGAAGAACTTCAATACATAGTGGCACGGCGTGGCTAATATGCACACCAAACAACCAAACTAGGCATATGTCACTGACCATGACCAAAGAATTTCAATATGGGTGGTCAACGTTCACCAACCATAACACGAGTCACAAACGGTAAGAGGGGGAAACAATGGTTTGGGAACACCAGGTATCAACTAGCAAGCAGAAGGACCTATAATACGTTGTGGCACGGTGTGGATAGCATACACGATGGCCAACCAAAGTAGGCATATGTCACTTACCATGACCAAATAATGTCACTAAGTGTGGTAAACGTTGACATCTCATAGCACGAGTCACAAATGGTCAGAGTAGAAGACAATGGTTTGTGAATACTAGTTATCGAGTAGCAAGTACAAATCCATTCAATATGTAGTGGCACAGTGTGGCTACCATGCAGAGTGACCAACCAAATTATGCATATGTCACTGACCATGACCAACGAATTTCACTTCATGTGGTCACTGTTGACAACTCACAACACGAGTTAGAGATAGCCTAAGGGAGCAACAATGGTTTGGGAACACTAGCTATCAACTAGAAAGCACAAAGACCTTCAATACATAGTGACACGGCGTGGTAACCATGTACAGTGACAAGCCAAAGTAGGCATATGTCACTAACCACGACCAAACGAATTTCACAGTGTGTGGTCAACGTTGAAAACTCATAACACGAGTCACAAATGGTCAGAGGGGGAAACAATGGATTGGGAACACTAGTTATACACTAGCAAGTACGAAGACCTCGAACAATTAGTGGCACGGTGTGGCTAGCGTGCACAGTGACCAACCAAAGGATGCATGCGTCACTGACTATGACCGAAGAAGTCCACTATGTGTGGTCAACATTGACAACTCATAACACGAGTCACAAATAGTCAGAGGGAGAGACAATGGTTTGGGAACCCTATGCATGGACTAGAAAGGACAAAGAACTTCAATACGTAGTGGCACGGTGTGGCTACTATGCACACCAAACAACCAGACTAGGCATTTGTCACTGACCATGACCAAAGAATTTCAATATGGGTGGTCAACGTTCACCAACCATAACACGAGTCACAAACGGTCAGAGGGGGAAAAAATGGTCCGGGAATATCAGTTCTCAACTAGCAAGTACAACGACCTTCAATCAGTAGTAGCACGGTGTGGCTACCATGCACAATGACCGACCAAAGTAGGCATATGTACTGCCTTTGACCAAAGAAATCCGCTGTGTGTGGTCAACGTTGACAACTCATAAAACGAGTCACAAATGGTCAGAGGGGGAAACAATGGTTTGGGAACACCAGGTATCAACTAGCAAGCACAATGACCTTCAATGAGTTGTGGCACGGTGTGGATACCATGCACGATGACCAACAAAAAAATGCATATGTTACTGACCATGACCAAAGAATGTCACCATGTGTGGTAAACGTTGACAACTCATAACAAGAGTCAAAAATGGTCAGAGTGGAAGATAATGGTTTCTGAATACTAGTTATCGACTAGCAAGTACAAATACCTTCAATATGTAGTTGCACAGTTTGGCTACAATGCACAGTGATCAACCAAAGTATGCATATGTCACTAACCATGACCAAAGAATTTCACTTCATGTGGTCAGTGTTGACAACTCACAACACGAGTCACAGATAGTGAGAGAGGGTAAGATTGGGTTGGGAACACTAGGTTTCAACTAGAAAGCACAAAGACCTACAGTACGTAGTCACACGACATGGTAACCATGTACAGGGACAAAGCAAAGTGTGCATATGTCACTAACCATGACCAAAATAATTTCACAGTGTGTGGTCAACGTTGAAAACTCATAACACGAGTCACAAATGGTCAGAGGGGGAAACAATGGGTTGGGAACACATGTTATCAACTAGCAAGTACAGAGACCTTCAACAAGCAGTGGCACGGTGTGGCTAGCATGCACAGTGACCAACCAAAGGATGCATACGTTACTGACTATGACCGAAGAAGTCCACTATGTGTGGTCAACATTGAAAACTCATAACACGAGTCATAAATGGTTTGAGGGAGAGACAATGGTTTGGGAACCCTATGCATGGACTAGAAAGGACAAAGAACTTCAATACGTAGTGGCATGGTGTGGCTACTATGCACACCAAACAACCAAACTAGGCATATATCACTGACCATGACCAAAAAACTTCAATATGGGTGGTCAACGTTCACCAACGATAACATGAGTCACAAATAGTCAGAGGGGGAAACAATGGTCCGGGAATATCAGTTCTCAACTAGCAAGTACAACGACCTTCAATCAGTAGTAGCACGGTGTGGCTACCATGCACAATGACCGACCAAAGTAGGCATATGTACTGCCTTTGACCAAGGACATCCGCTATGTGTGGTCAATGTTGACAACGCATTATACGAGTCACAAGTGGTCAGAGGGGGAAACAATGGTTTGGGAACACCAAGTATCAACAAGCAAGCACAATGACCTTCAATGACTTGTGGCACGGTGTGGATACCATGCACGATGACCAACCAAAATATGCATATGTCACTGACCATGACCAAAGAATGTCACCATGTGTGGTAAACTTTGACAACTCATAACACAAGTCACAAATGGTCAGAGTGGAAGAAAATGGTTTCTGAATACTAGTTATCAACTAGCAAGTAAAAATACCTTCAATATGTAGTTGCACAGTGTGGCTACAATGCACAGTGACGAACCAAAGTATGCATATGTCACTAACCATGACCAAAGAATTTCACTTCATGTGGTCAGTGTTGACAACTCCCAACACAAGTCCCAGATAGTTAGAGAGGGTAACAATGGTTTGGCAAGACTAGCTATCAACTATAAAGCACAAAGACCTTCAATGCGTATTGACTCGGCGTGGTAACCATGTACAGTGACAAACCAAAGTATGCAAATTTCACTAACCATGACCAAAATAATTTCACAGTGTGCGGTCAACGTTGAAAACTCAGAACACGAGTCACAAATGGTCAGAGGGGGAAACAATGGGTTGGGAACACTAGTTATCAAGTAGCAAATACAAAGACGTTCAACAAGCAGTAGCACGGTGTGGCTAGCGTGCACAGTGACCAACCAAAGGATGCATACGTCACTGACTATGACCGAAGAAGTCCACTATGTGTGGTCAACATTGAAAACTCATAACACGAGTCACAAATGGTCAGAGGGAGAGACAATGGTTTTGGAACCATATGCAAGGACTCGAAAGGACAGAGAACTTCAATGTGTAGTGGCACGGCGTGGCTACTATGCACACCAAACAGCCGAACTAGGCATATATCACTCACCATGACCAAAGAATTTCAATATGGGTGGTCAACGTTCACCAACCATAACACGAGTCACAAACGGTAAGAGGGGGAAACAATGGTCCGGGAATATCAGTTCTAAACTAGCAAGTACAACGACCTTCAATCAGTAGTAGCACGGTGTGGCTACCATACACAGTTACGGACCAAAGTAGGCATATGCACTGCCTTCGACCAAAGAAATCCGTTGTGTGTGGTCAACGTTGAAAACTCACAATACGAGTCACAAATGGTCAGAGGGGGAAACAATTGTTTGGGAACAACAGGTAACAACTAGCAAGCACAATGACCTTCAATACGTTGTGGCACGGTTTGGATGCCATGCACGATGACCAACCCAAGTGTGCATATGTCACTGACCATGACCAAAGAATGTCACCATGTGTGGTAAACTTTAGCAACTCATAACACGAGTCACAAATGGTCAGAGTGGAAGATAATGGTTTCTGAATACTAGTTATCGACTATCAAGTACAAATACCTTCAATATGTAGTGGCACAGTGTGGCTACAATGCACAGTGACCAACCAAAGTATGCATATGTCACTGACCATGACCAAATAATTTCACTTCATGTGGTCAGTGTTGACAACTCACAACACGAGTCACAAATAGCCTGAGGGGGGCAACAATGGTTTGGGAACACTAGCTATCAACTAGAAAGCACAAAGACCTTCAATACGTAGTGACACGGCGTGGTAACCATGTACAGTGACAAACCAAAGTAGGCATATGTCACTAACCACGACCAAACGAATTTCACAGTGTGTGGTCAACGTTGACAACTCATAACACGGGTCACAAATGGTCAGAGGGGGAAACAATGGGTTGGGAACAGTAGTTATCAACTAGCAAGTACGAAGACCTCGAACAAGTAGTGGCACGGTGTGGCTAGCGTGCACAGCGACCAACCAAAGGATGCATGCGTCACTGACTATGACCGAAGAAGTCCACTATGTGTGGTCAACATTGACAACTCATAACACGAGTCACAAATAGTCAGAGGGAGAGACAATGGTTTGGGAACCCTATGCATGGACTAGAAAGGACAAAGAACTTCAATACGTAGTGGCACAGTGTGGCTACTATGCACACCAAACAACCAGACTAGGCATATGTCACTGACCATGACCCAAGAATTTCAATATGGGTGGTCAACGTTCACCAACCATAACACGATTCACAAACGGTCAGAGGGGGAAACAATGGTCCGGGAATATCAGTTCTCAACTAGCAAGTACAACGACCTTCAATCAGTAGTAGCACGGTGTGGCTATCATGCACAACGACCGACCAAAGTAGGCATATGTACTGCCTTTGACCAAAGAAATCCGCTGTGTGTGGTCAATGTTGACAACTCATAAAACGAGTCACAAATGGTCAGAGGGGGAAACAATGGTTTGGGAACGCCAGGTATCAACTAGCAAGCACAATGACCTTCAATGAGTTGTGGCACTGTGTGGATACCATGCACGATGACCAACAAAAATATGCATATGTTACTGACTATGACCAAAGAATGTCACCATGTGTGGAAAACGTTGACAACTCATAACAAGAGTCAAAAATGGTCAGAGTGGAAGATAATGGTTTCTGAATACTAGTTATCGACTAGCAAGTACAAATACCTTCAATATGTAGTTGCACAGTGTGGCTACAATGCACAGTGACCAACCAAAGTATGCATATGTCACTAACCATGACCAAAGAATTTCACTTCATGTGGTCAACATTGACAACTCACAACACGAGTCACAGATAGTCAGAGTGAGGTAACAATTGTGTGGGAAGACTAGCTGTCAACTAGAAAGCACAAAGACCTTCAATACGTAGTGACACGACGTGGTAACCATGTACAGTGACAAACCAAATTAGGCATATATCACTGAACATGACCAAAGATTTTCGATATGGGTGGTCAACGTTCACAACCCATAACACGAGTCACAAATGGTCAGAGGGGGGAAACAATGGTTTTGAAACACTATTAATCTTCTAGCAAGTAGAAAGATCTTTCGTATGTATTGGCACGGTCTGGCTACCGTGCACAATGACCTATCCAAGTAGGCATACATCACTACTCATGTCCAAAGAAGATTAGTGTGTATGGTCAGCGTTCACAACTCATAATACAATTTAAAAATGGGCAGAGGGAGAAACAATGGTTTGGGAATACTCGGTATGGACTAGCAAGTACAAAGACCATCAATAAGTGGTGGCAGCGTGTGGCTACCATGCACAATGAAAAACCAAAGTATGCTTGTGTCACTGAACAGCATAAAAAGAATTTCACTGTGTGTACTCAACTTTCCTTCTACGGCTGGTCAATCATAGCAACGGTTGAGAAGTTATTCAAGCTCGAAGTTGCAAAAATTGAAATTCCATCCGCGTCAATTGTTTATGATTAAACTAACTTTGTTAGTATTCATAATTTTGAAAACTACCCTCAAATCTTAGACCCCCTTATTTTATGTCCTCTACCCATAGGAACTCCTATAACATCATTTGCACATCATATGAGCACCATGTGAGTTGGCTTAGTGCTTATAGGTTTAGATTCTAGAGCGGTAGGTCCTGGGTTGGAATCCTCGTACGCGCAATATAGAATAAGCTTGTGACCTGGGGAGGGGGGGGGGGGGGGGCC
>SZWC01000294.1:196970-213517 GCA_023375785.1 Penium margaritaceum | reverse complement strand
GGGGCGGCCGTGTTGTGATACCTCTACTCTACCTTCGAGCCTAAGTTGTGGGGGGGTAGGGGGGTGTCATAATGCGGTCACAAATCTGTCCTCCAGGTCGTCCATGGAACATCCTTCTAGGGGGTGGGAGGGAGTATTCCAGTGAAGGCACCTACGTGCAACAAATCAACAAAAACCGACCTGGTGTCAAAGGGAGAAACCTTTTGCTATTTATTGACTAGCAAGTGAAAAGAACTTCAACAAGAAGTGGCACGGTGTGGTTACCATGCACAATGACCAACCAGATTAGACACGTGCCACTTACCATGACCAAATAATTTTACTATGTGTGGTCAATGTTGACAACCCATAATATGGGTTACGAATTGTCAGAGGGGGAAACAATAGTTTAGAATACTAGATACCAACTAGCAAGTAAAACGACCTTCAATCAGTAGTAGCACGGTGTGGCTACCAAGCACTATGACCGACCAAAGTAGGCATATGTACTGCCTTTGACCAAAGAAATCCGCTGTGTGTGGTCAACGTTGACAACTCATAATACGAGTCACAAATGGTCAGAGGGGTAAACAATGGTTTAGGAACACCAGCTATCAACTAGCAAGCACAAGCACCTTCAAAAAGTTGTGGCACGGTGTGGATACCATGAACGATGACCAGCCAAAGAAGGCATATGTCACTGACCATGAACAAATAATGTCACTAAGTGTGGTAAACTTTGACATCTCATAACACGAGTCATAAATGGTCAGAGTGGAAGATAATGGTTTCTGAATAATAGTTATCAAGTAGCAAGTACAAATACCTTCAATATGTAGTGGCACAGTGTGGCTACTGTGCACAGTGACCAACCAAAGTATGCATATGTCACTGACCATGACCAACGAATTTCACTTCATGTGTTCAACGTTGACAACTCACAACACGAGTCACAGATAGCCTGAGGGGGACAACAATGGTTTGAGAACACTAGCTATCAAGTAGGAGGCACAAAGAACTTCAATACGTAGTGACACAGCGTGGTAACCATGTACAGTGACAAACCAAAGTAGACATATGTCACTAACCACGACCAAACGAATTTCACAGTGTGTGGTCAACGTTGAAAACTCATAACACGAGTCACAAATGGTCAGAGGGGGAAACAATGGGTTGGGAACACTAGTTATCAACTAGCAAGTACGAAGACCTCCAACAAGTAGTGGCACGGTTTGGCTAGCGTGCACAGTGACCAACCAAAGGATGCATGCGTCACTGACTATGACCAAAGATGTCCACTATGTGTGGTCAACATTGACAACTCATAACACGAGTCACAAATGGTCAGAGGGAGAGACAATGGTTTGGGAACCCCATGCACGGACTAGAAAGGGCAAAGAACTCCAATACGTAGTGGCACGGTGTGGCTACTATGCACACCAAACAACCAAACTAGGCATATGTCACTAACCATGACCAGAGAATTTCAATATGGGTGGTCAACGTTCACCAACCATAACACGAGTCACAAACTGTCAGAGGGGGAAACAATGGTCCGGGAATATCAGTTCTCAACTAGCAAGTACAACGACCTTCAATCAGTAGTAGCACGGTGTGGCTACCATGCACAATGACCGATCAAAGTAGGCATATGTAGTGCCTTTGACCAAAGACATCCGATGTGTGTGGTCAACGTTGACAACTCATAAAACGAGTCACAAATGGTCAGAGGGGGAAACAATGGTTTGGGAACACCAGGTATCAACTAGCAAGCACAATGACCTTCAATGAGTTGTGGCACGGTGTGGATACCATGCACGATGACCAACCAAAATATGCATATGTCACTGACCGTGACCAAAGAATGTCACCATGTGTGGTAAACGTTGACAACTCATAAAAAGAGTCACAAATGGTCAGAGTGGAAGATAATGGTTTCTGAATACTAGTTATCGACTAGCAAGTACAAATACCTTCAATATGTAGTTGCACAGTGTGGCTACAATGCAGAGTGACCAACCAAAGTATGCATATGTCACTAACCATGACCAAAGAATTTCACTTCATGTGGTCAATTTTGACAACTCACAACACGAGTCACAGATAGTTAGAGAGGGTAAGATTGGGGTGGGAAGACTAGCTATCAACTAGAAAGCAGAAAGACCTTCAATACGTAGTGACACGGCGTGGTAACCATGTACAGGGACAAACCAAAGTATGCATATGTCACTGACCATGACCAAAAGATTTTCACAGTGTGTGGTCAACGTTGAAAACTCATAACACGAGTCACAAATGGTCAGAGGGGGAAACAATGGGTTGGGAACACTAGTTATCAGCTAGCAAGTACAAAGACCTTCAACAAGCAGTGGCACGGTGTGGCTAGCATGCACAGTGACCAACCAAAAGATGCATATGTCACTGACTATGACCGAAGAAGTCCACTATGTGTGGTCAACATTGACAACTCACAACACGAGTCATAGATAGTCAGAGTGGGGTAACAATTTTGTGGGAAGACTAGCTATCAACAAGAAAGCACAAAGACCTTCAACACATAGTGACACAGCGTGGTAACCATGTACAGTGACAAACCAAACTAGGCATATGTCACTGACCATGACCAAAGAATTTCGATATGGGTGGTCAACGTTCACAACCCACAACACGAGTCACAAATGGTCAGAGGGGGGAAACAATGGTTTCGAAACACTATGTATCTTCTAGCAAGTACAAAGATATTTTGTATGTATTGGCACGGTGTGGCTACCGTGCACAACGACCTATCCAAGTAGGCATCCATCACTGCTCATGACCAAAGAAGATTAGTGTGTATGGTTAGCGTTCACAACTCATAATACAATTTACAAATGGGCAGAGGGAGAAACAATGGTTTGGGAATACTCGGTATCGACTAGCAAGTACAAAGACCTTTTATAAGTGGTGGCAGGGTGTGGCTACCATGCACAATGACCAACCAAAGTATGCTTGTGTCACTGAATATTATAAAAAGAATTTCACTGTGTGTAGTCAACTTTCCTTCTTACGGCTGGTCAATCATAGCAATGGTTGAGAAGTTATTCAAGCTCGAAGTTGCAAAAATTGAAATTCCGTCCGTGTCAATTGTTTATGATTAAACTAACTTTGTTAGTATTCATAATTTTGAAAACTACCCTCAAATATTAGGCCCCCTTATTTTATGTCCTCTTCCCATAGGAACTCCTATAACATCATTTGGACATCATATCAGCACCATGTGAGTTGGCTTTGTGCTTATAGGTTTAGATTCTGGAGCGGTAGGTCCTGGGTTTGAATCCTCGTACGCGCAATATAGAATAGGCTCGCGACCTCGGGGAGGGGGGGGCGGCCGTGTTGTGATACCTCCAATCTACCTTCGAGCCTAAGCGGTGGGGGGGTATGGGGGATGTCATAATGCAGTCGCAAATCTGTCCTCGAGGTCGTCCACGGAACATCCCTCTAGGGGGTGGGAGGGAGTATTCAAGTGATGGCACCTACGCGCAACAAATCAACAAAAACCGACCTGGTGTCAAAGGGAGAAACCTTTTGCTATTTATTGACTAGCATGTGCAAAGACCTTCAACAAGAAGTGGCATGGTGTGTCTACCATGCACAATGACCAACCAGATTAGGCATGTGCCACTTACCATGACCAAATAATTTTTCTATGTGTGGTCAACGTTGACAACCCATAATATGGGTCACNGGCACCTACGCGCAACAAATCAACAAAAACCGACCTGGTGTCAAAGGGAGAAACCTTTTGCTATTTATTGACTAGCAAGTGCAAAGACCTTCAACAAGAAGTGGCACGGTGTGGCTACCATGCACAATGACCAACCAGATTAGGCATGTGCCACTTACCATGACCAAATAATCTTACTATTTGTGGTCAACGTTGACAACCCATAATATGGGTCACGAATTGTCAGAGGGAGAAACAATAGTTTAGGAATACTAGATACCAACTAGCAAGTACAACGACCTTCAATCAGTAGTAGCACGGTGTTGCTACCATGCACTATGACCGACCAAAGTAGGCATATAAACTGCCTTCGACCAAAAAAATCCGCTGTGTGTGGTCAACGTTGACAACTCATAATACGAGTCACAAATGGTCAGAGGGGAAAACAATGGTTTGGGAACACCAGGTATCAACTAGCAAGCACAATGACCTTCAATGATTTTTGGCACGGTGTGGATACCATGCATGATGACCAACCAAAATATGCATATGTAACAGACCATGACCAAAGAATGTCACCATGTGTGCTAAACTTTGACAACTCATAACAAGAGTCACAAATGGTCAGAGTGGAAGATAATGGTTTCTGAATAATAGTTATCAACTAGCAAGTACAAATACCTTCAATATGTACTTGCACACTGTGGCTACAATTCACAGTGACCAACCAAAGTATGCATATGTCACTAACCATGACCAAAGAATTTCACTTCATGTGGTCAGTATTGACAACTCACAACACGAGTCACAGATAGTGAGATAGGGCCTGAGTGCGCCTGAGTGCGCCTGAGTCCACCTTAGTGTGCCTGAGTATGCTTGAGTGGGCCTGAGTATGCCTGAGTGCGCCTGAGGGTGCCTGAGTACGCCTGAGTGCGGCTGAGTGTGCCTGAGTGTGCCCAAGTGCCCCTGAGTCCGCTTAAGTGTGCCTAAGTGCCTCTGAGTGCGCCTGACTGCGCCTGACTGTGCCTGACTGCGTGAGGCTGTGCCTGACTGCGCCTGAGTGTGTCTGAGTGCACCTGAGTGCGCCTGAGTGCGTCTGAGTATGCCTGAGTCTGCCTGAGTGCGCCTGAGTGCGCCTGAGTGCGCCTGAGGGCGCCTGAGTGCGCCTGACTGCGCCTGACTGAGCCTGATTGCGCCTGACTCCACTTGACTGTGCCTGACTGCGCCTCACGGTGCCTGACTGCACCTGTCTGCACCTGATTATGCCTGACTGCGCCTGATTGTGCCTGATTGCGCCTGAGTGCGCCTGACTACGCCTGAGTGCCCCTAACTGCGCCTGACTGCGCTTGAGTGTACCTAAGTGCGCCTGAGTCGCCTGAGTGCGCCTGACTGCGCTTGACTGCGCCTAACTGCGCCTGACTGTGCCTGACTGTACCTGACCATGCCTGACTGCGCCTGACTGCGCCTGACTGCGCCTAACTACGCCTTACTGCGCCTGACTGCGCCTGAGTGCGCCTGAGTGCGCCTGAATTCGCCTGAATGCACCTGAGTGCGCCTGAGTGCGCCTGAGTGCGCTTGACTGCACCTTAGTGCGCCTGAGTGCGCCTGAGTGCGCCTGAGTGTGCCTAAATGCGCCTGAGGGCGCCTGAGTACGCCTGAGTGCACCTGAGTGTGCCTGAGTTTGCTTAAGTGCGCCTGAGTCCGCTCAAGTGTGCTGAGTGCCTATGAATGTGCCTGAGTGTGCCTGAGTGTACCTGAGTGCGCCTCAGTGCGCCTGAGTGCGCCTGAGTTGCGCCTGAGTGTGCCTGAGTGCGCCTGAGTACGCCTGAATGCACCTGACTGTGCCTGACTGCGCTTGACTGCACCTGACTGCGCCTGACTGCGCTTGACTGCGCCTCACTGCGCCTGACTATGCCTAGCTGCGCTTGACTGCGCCTGAGTGCGTCTGAGTGCGCTAGAGTGCGCCTGAGTGCGCCTGAGTGTGCCTGTTTCCGCTTGACTGCGCCTGAGTGCGCATGAGTGCGCCTGAGTGCGCTTTAGTGCGCCTGAGTGTGCCTGACTGCGCCTGACTGCGCCTGAGTCCGTTTGACTGCGCCTGAGTGCGCCTGACTGCGCCTGAGTGCGCCTGAATGAGCCTGAGTGCGCTTGAGTGGGCCTGAGTACACCTGACTGCACCTTACTGCGCCTGACTGCGCCTGACTGCGCCTGACTGCGCCTGAGTGCCCCTGAGTGCGTCTTAGTGCGCCTGAGTGTGCCTGACTGCGCCTGACTGCGCCTGACTGCGCCTGAGTGCGCCTGAGTGCGCCTGAGTGCGCCTGAGTGCGCCTGAGTGCGCCTGAGTGCGCCTGAGTGCGCCTGAGTGCGCCTGAGTGCGCCTGAGTGCGCCTGACTGCGCCTGAGTGCGCCTGAATGAGCCTGAGTGCGCTTGAGTGGGCCTGAGTACACCTGACTGCACCTTACTGCGCCTGACTGCGCCTGACTGCGCCTGACTGCGCCTGAGTGCCCCTGAGTGCGTCTTAGTGCGCCTGAGTGTGCCTGAATGCGCCTGAGTGTGCCTGAGTGTGCCTGAGTGTGCCTCAGTGCACATGAGTGCCCCTGAGTGCCCCTGACTGCCCCTCACTGGGCCTGACTGAGCCTGACTGCGCCTGATTGCGTCTCACTGCGCCTGACTGCGCCTGACTGCGCCTGAGTGCGCCTGACTCCGCCTGATTGTGCCTGACTACGCCTGAATGCGCCTGACTGCGCCTGACAGCGCCTGATTGCACCTGACTGCACCTGACTGCGCCTCACTACGCGTGACTGCTCCTGACTGCGCCTGACTGCGCCTGACTACGCCTGACTGCGCCTGACAACGCTTAACTGCGCCTGACTGCGCCTGCCTGCGCCTTACTACGCCTGACTGCGCCTGACTGCGCCTGATTGCGCCTGACTGCGCCTGACTGTGCTTGACTGCACCTGACTGCGCCTGAGTGCGCCTGAGTGGGCCTAAGTACACCTGACTGCACCTTACTGTGCCTGACTGCGCTTGACTGCGCCTGACTACGCCTGACTGTGACTGACTGCGCCTGACTGTGCCTGACTGCGCCTTAATGCGCCTGACTGCGCCTGACTGCGCTTGACTGTGCCTGACTGCGCCTCAGAGCGCCTGAGTGCGCCTGAGTGCGCCTGAGTGCAGCTTAGTGCGCCTGAGTGCACTTGAGTGCGCCTGAGTACGCCTGAGTGTGCCTGAGGGCGCCTGAGTGTGCCTGAGTGCGCCTGACTGCGCGTGAGGGCGCTTGAGTGTGCCTGATTGCGCCTGACTGCGCCTGACAGCGCCTGACTGAGCCTGACTGCACCTGACTGCGCCTGACTGCGCCTGACTGCTCTTGAATGCACCAGACTACGCATGACTGCGCCAGACTGCGCCTGAATGCGTCTACCTGCGCCTGACTGTGCCTGACTGCGCCTGACTGCGCCTGACTACACCTGACTGCGCTTGACTGCGCTTGACTGTGCCTGTCTGCGCCTGAGTGCGCCTGAGTGTGCCTGAGTGCACCTGACTGCGCATGACAGCGCCTGACTGCGCCTGACTACGCCTGACTGCGCCTGACTGTGCCTGACAGCGCCTGACTGCGCTTGATTGTGCCTGATTGCGCCTGGGAGCACCCTAGTGCGCCTGAGTGCGCCTGACTGCGCCTGACTGCGCCTGAGTGCGTCTGAGTGTACCTGAGTGCATCTGAGTGCGCCTGAGTGTGCCTGAGTGCGCCTGACTGCACCTGAGTACGCCCTGAGGGCGCCTGAGTGCGCCTGAGTGCGCCTGACTATGCCTGACGGCGCCTGACTGCGCCTTACTGCGCCAGACTGCGCCTGACTACTCCTGACGGCGCCTAACTGCGCCTGACTGCGCCTGACTGCGCATGTCTGCGCATGATTACGCCTGATTGCACCTGATTGCGCGTGATTGAGCCGTACTGCGCCTGACTGCGCCTGACTGCACCTGACTGCGCCTGAGTGTACCTGAGTGCACCTGAGTGTGCCTGAGTGCGCCTGAGTGCGCCTGAAGGCACCTGAGTGTGCCTGAGTGCGCCTGACTGCGCCTGAGTGCGCCTGACCGCGCTTGACTGCGCCTGACTGCGCCTGACTGCGCCTGACTACGCCTGACTTCGCTTGACTGCGCCTAACTGCGCCTCACTGCGCCTCACTGCGCCTAACTGAACCTGACTCCGCCTGAGTGCGCCTGAGTGCGCCTGAGTGCGCCTGAGTGCGCCTGATTGCGCCTGAGTCCGCTTGAGTGCGCATGAGTGCATCTCACTGTACTTGACTGCGCCTGACTGCGCCTGAGTGCGCCTGAGCGCACCTGAGTACGCCTGAGTGCCCTTGAGTGCGCCTGAATACGTGTTAGTCCACCTGACTGCGCCTGACTGCGCCTCACTGTGCCTGAGTGCACCTGAGAGCGCGTGAGTGCACCTGAGTGTGCCAGAGTGCGCCTGAGTGCGACAGAGTGCGTCTGAGTCCGCCTGAGTGTACCTGAGTGCGCGTGAGTGCTTCTGACTGCGCTTGACTGCGCCTGACTGCGCCTGACTACGCCTGACTGCGCCTTACTGTGCGTGACTGCGCCTGACTGCGCCTGCCTGCGCCTGACTGCGCCTGACTGTTCCAGACTGCGCCTGACTGCGCCTGACTGCGCCTGACCGTGCCTGACTGCACTTAACTGCGCCTGAGTGCGCCTGACTGCGCCTGAGTGCGCGTGAGTGTGCCTGAGTGCACCTGACTGCGCCTGACTGCGCCTGACTAAGCCTTACTGCGCCTGATTGCGCCTGACTGCGCCAGACTGCGCCTGACTGTTCCTGACTGCGCCTGACTGCGCCTGACTGCGCTTGACTGTGCCTGACTGCGCCTGAGAGCGCCTGAGTGCGCCTGAGTGTACCTTAGTAAGCCTGAGTGCGCCTATGTGCGCCTGAGTATGACTGAGTGCGCCTGAGGGCGCCTGAGTACGCCTGAGTGCGCCTGAGTGTGCCTGAGTGTGCCTTTGTGCGGATGAGTCCGCTTAAGTGTGCCTGAGTGCCTATGAGTGCGCCTGACTGCGCCTGACTATGCCTGACTGCATGAGACTGTGCCTGACTGCGCCTGAGTGCGTCTGAGTGCGTCTGAGTCCGTCTGAATGTGCCTGAGGGCGCCTGTATGCGCCCGACTGCGCTTGACTGGGCCTGACTGCGCCTGACTGCGCCTGACTGCACGTGACTGCGCCTGACGGTGCCTGACTGCGCCTGTCTGCGCCTGATTGCGCATGTCTGCGCCTGATGACGCCTGACTGCGCCTGATTGCGCCTGATTGCGCCTGACTGCGCCTGACTGCGCCTGAGTGCGCCTCAGTGCGCCTGACTGCGCCTGACTGCGCCTAACTGCGCCTGACTGCGCCTAACTGCGCCTGACTGCGCCTGACTCTACCTGACCGCGCCTGACTGCGCCTGACTTCGCCTGACTGCACCTGACTGCGCCTGACTGCGCCTTACTGCGCCTGACTGCGCCTGACTGCGCCTGACTGCGCTTCACTGCGCCTGACTGCGCCTCACTGCGCCTCACTGCGCCTCACTGCGCCTGACTGCGCCTGAGTGCGCCTGAGTGCGCTTGAGTGTGCCTGAGTGCGCCTGAGTGCGCCTGAGTGCGCCTATTTCCGCTTGAGTGCGCCTGAGTGCGCCTCAGTGCGCCTGAGTGTGCCTCACTGCGCCTGACTATGCCTGAGTCCGCCTGACTGCGCCTGAGTGCACCTGACTCCGCCTGAGTGTGCCTGAGTGCGCCTGAGTGCGCCTGAGAGCGCTTGAGTGCGCCTGAGTGCGCCTAAGTGCGCCTGAGTGTGCCTGAATGCGCCTGAGTGCGCCTGAGTGCACCTGAGTGTGCCTGAGTGTGCATGAATTCCCCTGAGTGCCCCTGACTGCCCCTGACTGCGCCTGACTGCACCTGATTGCATCTGACTGCGCCTGAGTGCACCTGAGTGCGCCTGACTGCGCCTGATTGTGCCTGACTACGCCTGACTACGCCTGACTGCGCCTAACAGCGCCTGACTGCGCCAGACTGCGCCTCACTGCGCCTCACTGCGGCTGACTGCTCTGACTGCGCCTGACTGTGCCTGACTGCGCCTGACTGCGCCTGACAGCGCTTGACTGCGTCTGACTGCGCCTGCCTGCGCCTTACTGCGCCTGACTGCGCCTGACTGCGCCTGACTGTGCCTGACTGCGCCTGACTACGCCTGACTGCGCCTAACAGCGCCTGACTGCGCCAGACTGCGCCTCACTGCGCCTCACTGCGGCTGACTGCTCTGACTGCGCCTGACTGTGCCTGACTGCGCCTGACTACGCCTGACTGCGCCTAACAGCGCCTGACTGCGCCAGACTGCGCCTCACTGCGCCTCACTGCGGCTGACTGCTCTGACTGCGCCTGACTGTGCCTGACTGCGCCTGACTGCGCCTGACAGCGCTTGACTGCGTCTGACTGCGCCTGCCTGCGCCTTACTGCGGCTGACTGCGCCTGACTGCACCTGACTGCGCCTTACTGCGCCTGACTGCGCCTGACTGCACCTGACTGCGCCTGACTGCGCCTGACCGTGCCTGACTGCGCTTGACTGTGCCTGACTGCGCCTTAGAGCACCGGAGTGCACCTGAGTGCGCCTGAGTGCAACTTAGTGCGCCTGAGTGCACCTGAGTGCGCCTGAGTGCACCTGAGTGCGCCTGAGTACACCTGAGTGCGCCTGAGGGCGCCTAACTGCGCGTGAGGGCACCTGAGTTTGCCTGACTGCGCCTGACTGCGCCTGACAGCGCCTGACTGCGCCTGACTGCGCATGACTGCTCCTGACTGCACCTGACTGCACCTGACTGCGCCTGACTGCGCCTGACTGTGCCTGCCTGCGCCTGACTGCACCTGACTGCGCCTGACTGTGCCTGACTGCGCCTGGATGTGCCTGTCTGCACCTGAGTGCGCCTGAGTGTGCCGGAGTGCACCTGACTGCGCCTGACTGCACCTGACTGCGCCTGACTGCGCCTGACTGTGCCTGACTGCGCCTGACTATGCCTGACTGCGCCTGACTGCGCCTGACTGCGCCTGACTGCGCCTGACTGTGCCTGAGTGTGCCTGCGTGCGCCTGAGTGCACCTGAGTGCACCCTGAGGGCGCCTGACTGCGCCTGACTGCGCCTGACTGTGCCTGACTGCGCATGTCTGCGCCTGATTATGCCTAACTACGCCTGATTGCGCCTGATTGCGCCTCACTGCGCTTGACTGCGCCTGACTGCACCTGACTGCGCCTGACAGCGCCTGACTGCGCCTGAGTGTGCCTGAGTGCGCCTGAGTGTGCCTGAGTGCGCCTGAGTGCGCCTGAGTGCGCCTAAGTGCGCCTAAGTGTGCCTGAGTTGCACCTGAATGCGCCTCAGTGCGACTGAGTGCGCCTGACTGCACCTGACTGCGCCTGACTGCGCCTGACTACGCCTAACTGCGCTTGACTACGCCTGACTGCGCCTGACTGCGCCTCACTGCGCCTGACTGCGCCTCACTCCGCCTGAGTGCGCCTGAGTGCGCCTGGGTGCTCCTGAGTGCTCCTGAGTTCGCCTGAGTGCGCCTGAGTCCGCCTGAGTGCGAATGCGTGCATCTCACTGTACTTGACTGTGCCTAACTGCGGCTGACCACGCTTGAGTGCGCCTGAGTACGCCTGAGTGCACCTGAGTTCGCCTGAGTGCACCTGAGTGCGCCTGAGTGCACTTGAGTGCGCCTGAGTGCGCCTGAATGCGCGTAAGTCCGCCTGACTGTGCCTGACTGCGCTTGACTGCGCCTGAGAGCGCCTGAGTGCGCCTGAGTGCGCCTGAGAGCGCCTGAGTGCGCCTGAGTGCGCCTGAGTGCGCCTGAGTCCGCCTGAGTGTACCGGAGTGCGACTGAGTGTGCCTGACTGCGCTTGACTGCGCCTGGCTGCGCCTTGATGCGTGTGACTGCGCCTGACTGCGCCTGCCTGCGCCTAACTGCGCCCGACTACGCCTGACTACGCCTGAGTGCGCCTGAGTGCGCCTGAGTGCGCCTGAGTGCACCTTAGTGCGCCTGAGTGCACCTGACTGCACCTGACTGCACCTGACTGCGCCTGACTGCACCTAACGGTGCCTGACTGCGCCTGTCCGTGCCACGCATCAGCGTTGTCCGGGTGACAGCACTTGGTCTTCCCGGCGTAGATCAGCTGCAAGGGTAACATTGCCCCGGCCATCCTCGATGCCACCAAAGCGGTGATTTGCCGCTTTTCATCAAGTGCCGCAATGGCAACTTCCTTTGCACCTACGGGTGCATAAGTGCGGTCGCATGAGTGTGCCTGAGTGTGCTTAAGTGCGCCTGAGTCTGCTTAAGTGTGCCTGAGTGCCTATGAGTGTGCCTGACTGCGCTTGACTGTGCCTGACTGCATGAGACTGTGCCTGACTGCGCCTCAGTGCGTCTGAGTGCGCCTAAGTGCACCTGAGTGCCTCTTAGTGTGCCTGAGTCTGCCTGAGTGCGCCTGAGTGCGCCTTAGTGCGCCTGACTGCGCCTGACTGCGCCTCACTGCGCCTGACTGCGCCTGACTGCACCTGACTGCGCCTGACTGCGCCTAACGGTGCCTGACTGCGCCTGTCTGCGCCTGACTGCGCATGTCTGCGCCTGATTACGCCTGACTGTGCCTGATTGCGCCTGATTGCACCTGACTGCGCCTGACTGCGCCTGTTTGCGCCTGACTGCGCCTGACTGCGCTTGAGTGTACCTAAGTGCGCCTGAGTGCGCCTGAGTGCGCCTGACAGCGCCTGACTGCGCCTAACTACGCCTGACTACGCCTGACTGTACCTGACCGTGCCTGACTGCGCCTGACTGCGCCTGACTGCGCCTGACTGCGCCTGACTGAGCCTTACTGCGCCTGACTGCGCCTAAGTGCGCCTGAGTGCGCCTGAATGCGCCTGAGTGTGCCTGAGTGCGCCTGAGTGCGCCTGAGTGTGCCTGAGTGTGCCTGAGTGCGCCTGAGTGCGCCTGAGTGCGCCTGAGTTGTGCCTGAGTGCGCCTGAGTGCGCCTGAGTGCGCCTGACTGCGCCTGACTGCGCCTGACTGCGCCTGACTGCGCCTGACTGCGCCTGAGTGCGCCTGAGTGCGCCTGAGTGCGCCTGAGTTGTGCCTGAGTGCGCCTGAGTGCGCCTGAGTGCGCCTGACTTCGCCTGACTGCGCCTGACTGCGCCTGACTGCGCCTGACTGTGCCTGACTGCGCTTCACTGCGCCTGACTGCGCCTGACTGCACCTCACTGCGCCTGACTGCGCGTGACTGCACCTGACTGTGCCTGAGTGCGCCTGAGTGCACCTGAGTGTGCCTGAGTGCGCCTGAGTACGCCTGAGTGTGCCTGTTTCCGCTTGACTGTGCTTGAGTGCGCCTGAGTGCGCCTGAGTGTGCCTGACTGTGCCTGACTGCGCCTGAGTCCGCCTGAGTGCGCCTGAGTGCGCCTGAGTGCGCCTGAGTGCGCCTGAGAGCGCCTGAGTGCGCCTGAGTGCGCCTGAGTGTGCCTGAGTGCGCATGAGTGCCCCTGAGTGCCCTTGACTGCCCCTGACTGCGCCTGACTGCGCCTGAGTGCGTCTGACTGCGCCTGACTGCGCCTGACTGCGCCTGATAGCGCCTGACTGCGCCTGACTGCGCCTGACTGCGCCTGACTGCGCCTGATAGCGCCTGTCTGCGCCTGACTGCGCCTGCCTGCGCCTGACTGTGCCTGACTGTGCCTGACTGCGCCTGACTGCGCCTGACTACGCCTGACTGCGCCTGACTGAGCCTGACTGCGCCTGAGTGCGCCTGAGTGCGCCTGAGTGCGCCTGAGTGCACCTGACTGTGCCTGACTGCGCCTGACTGCGCCTGACTGTGCCTGACTGCGCCTGACTGCGCCTGACTATGCCTGACTGCGCCTGACTGCGCCTGACTGTGCCTGACTGCTCTTGACTGTGCCTGACCGCGCCTCAGAGCGCCTGAGTGCGCCTGAGTGCGCCTGAGTGCAGCTTAGTGCACCTGAGTGCTCCTGAGTGCGCCTGAGTACGCCTGAGTACGCTTGAGGGCGCCTGAGTATGCCTGAGTGCGCCTGACTGCGCGTGAGGGCGCGTGAGTGTGCCTGACTGCACCTGACTGTGCCTGACTGTGCCTGACTGCACCTAACTGCGCCTGACTGCGCCTGACTGCTCCTGGCTGCGCCTGACTGCGCCTGACTGCGCCTGACTGCGCCTGCCTGCACCTGACTGCGCCTGACTGCGCCTGACTGCGCCTGACTGCGCCTGACTGCGCCTGTCTGCGCCTGAGTGCGCCTGATTGCGCCTGAGTGCACCTGACTGCGCCTGACTGCGCCTGACTGCGCCTGTCTGCGCCTGAGTGCGCCTGATTGCGCCTGAGTGCACCTGACTGCGTCTGACTGCGCCTGACTGCGCCTGACTGCGCCTGACTGTGCCTGACTGTGCCTGACTGCGCCTGACTGTGCCTGACTGCGCCTGACTGCACCTGACTGCGCTTGACTGTGCCTGACTGCGCCTGAGAGCGCCTGAGTGCGCCCGAGTGCGCCTGAGTGCACCTTAGTATGCCTGAGTGCGCCTGAGTGTGCCTGAGTGTGCCTGAGTGCGCCTGAGGGTGCCTAAGTACGCCTGAGTGTGCCTGAGTGTGCTTGAGTGTGCCTGAGTCTGCCTGAGTCCGCTTAAGTGTGCCTGAGTGCCCCTGACTGCGCCTGACTGCGCCTGACTGTGCCTGACTGCGTGAGACTGTGGCAGACTGCGCCTGACTGCGCCTGAGTGCGTCTGAGTGCACCTGAGCGCATCTGAGTGCGCCTGAGTGTGCCTGAGTGCGCCTGAGTGCGCCTGAGTGTGCCCTGAGGGCACCTGAGTGCGCCTGACTGCGCCTGACTACTCCTGATGGCGCCAGACTGCGCCTGACTGCGCCTGACTGCGCATGTCTGTGCCTGATGACGCCTGACTGCGCCTGATTGCGCCTGATTGCGCCTGACTGCGCCTGACTGCGCCTGACTGCGCCTGACTGCGCCTGACTGCACCTGACTGCGCCTTAGTGTACCTGAGTGCGCCCGAGTGCGCCTGAGTGCACCTGACTGCGCCTAACTGCGCCTGACTGTGCCTGACTGCGCCTGACTTTACCTGACTGTGCCTGACTGCGCATGACTGCGCCTGACTGCGCCTGACTGTGCCTGACTGCGCCTTACTGCGCCTGACTGCGCCTGAGTGCGCCTGAGTGCACCTGAGTGTGCCTGAGTGCGCCTGAGTGCACCTGAGTGCGCCTGAGTGTGCCTGAGTGTGCCTGAGTGCGCCTGAGGGCGCCTGAGTGTGCCTGAGTTGCGCCTGAGTGCACCTGAGTGCGCCTGACTGCGCCTGAATGCGCCTGACTGCGCCTGACTGCGCCTGCTTGCACTTGACAGCGCCTGACTGCGCCTGACTGCGCCTCACTGCGCCTGACTGCGCCTGACTGCGCCTGACTGCGCCTGACTGCGCCTGAGTGCGCCTGAGTGTGGCTGTTTGCGCTTGAGTGCGCCTGAGTGCGCCTGAGTGCGCCTTAGTGGGCCTGAGTGTGCCTGACTGCGCCTGACTGCGCCTGAGTCCACCTGACTGCGCCTGAGTGCGCCTGACTGCTCCTGAGTGCGCCTGAGTGCGCCTGAGTGCGCCTGAGAGCGCCTGAGTGCGCCTGAGTGCCCCTAAGTGCGCCTGAGTGTGCCTGAATGCGCCTGAGTGCGCCTGATTGTGCTTGAGTGCGCATGAGTGCCCCTGAGTGCCCCTGACTGCCCCTGACTGCGCCTGACTGCGCCTGACTGCGCCTCATTGCGTCTGACTACGCCTGACTGGGCCTGAGTGTGCCTGACTGCGCCTGACTGTTCCTGACTACGCCTGACTGTGCCTGACTGAACCTGACTACGCCTGACTGCGCCTGACTGCTCCTGACTGTGCCTGACTGCGTCTGAGTGCGCCTGACTGCGCCTGACTGCGCCTGAGAGTTCCTGAGTCCGCCTGAGTGTGCCTGAGTGTTCCTGAGTACGCCTGAGTGTGCCTGACTGCGCCTGAATGCGCCTGAGTCCGCCTGACTGCGCCTGACTGCACCTGAATGCGCCTGAGTGCACCTGATTGTGCCTGAGTGTGCCTGAGAGCACCTGAGTCCGCCTGACTGCGCCTGACTACACCTGAATGCTCCTGAGTGCGCCTGAGTGTGCCTGAGTGCGCCTGAGAGTGCCTGAGTGCGACTGAGTGCGCCTGAGTTCGCTTGAGTGCGCCTTAGTGCCCCTGAGTGCGCTTGAGTTTCCCTCACTGCGCTTGACTGCGCCTGACTGCGCCTAACTGCGCCTGACTGCGCCTGACTGCGCATGACTGCGCCTGAATGCGCGTGCGCCTGAATGCGCCTGACTGTGCCTGACTGGGCCTGACTGCGCCTGAGAGCGCCTGAGTTTGCATGAATGCTCCTCAGTGCGCCTGAGTGCGCCTCAGTGCGCCTGAGTACGCCCGAGTACGCCTGAGGGCGCTTGAGTGCGCCTGAGTGCGCCTGAGTAAGCATGAGTATGCCTGAGTGCACCTGAGTCCGCCTGAGTGCGCATGAGTGCACCTCACTGCGCCTGACTGCGCATGACTGCGCCTGACTGCGCTTGAGTGCGCCTGAGCGCGCCTGAGTGCGCCTGAGTGCGCCTGAGTGCGCCTGAGTGCGCCTGAGTGCGCCTGAGAGCCCCTGAGTGCGCCTGAGTGCCCCTGAGTGTGCCTGACTACGCCTGACTGCGCCTGACAGCGTGTGACTGTGCCTGACTGCGCCTGATTGCGCCCTAACTGGGCCTGAGTGCGCCTGAGTGCGCCTGAGAGTGCCTGAGTGCGCCTGAGTGTGCCTGAGTGCGCCTGAGTG